>JAODKN010000063.1:8536740-8552661 GCA_026774425.1 Petrocephalus zakoni
CATTCAGTGCACCTTCATGATGCATTCATAGACATTCATAAGCACCCGTAGAACATTCAGTGCACCTTCATGATGCATTCATAGACATTCATAAGCAGCATGTAAGTATTCCTTTGCATTCATAGACATTCATAAGCAGCATGTAAGTATTCCTTACATGCAAATATACCTGAGATGCCTTAACAGCTTTAATATACATTACTAAAATTATATACTAATAGCATAAGAGCTTTACTTTATTTTATGTTAGGATATTAAGGTAGGCTTAGCATACATATACATGTTTAGCTGCACTTAATGCTCTACGAACGCATAATTAATACATTAGGAAGGTGCAGTTAATGCACAGTGCTACCGAATACACAATGAGTATATTGCTTAATCAATAAATAAAGGGTTTTGTGAGGCTAAGGCTAGAAATCGGAGTCCCTCGGTGACTTACTCACGTAGCTGCTTGACAGACTTGTCTTTAAAGTTAGCAGTGGTAATAATGGAGTTGTTGCTGCTGTGCTGAAAGTGCTAACGCAGCAAATTTTGTTTAGGGTAGCAGTTACTATGCTGATTAAAAACATGGGCTTATAATGGAAAAGTTCCTGGTTCAATTTCCAGGACAGAGACTGCGGTACACTTGATGTACGGGTCTGGTTCGGTAACCTACTGAGTTGTATAAAAGGATATAAAAATAAGATGATTGCTAATAAAATAATAAATGAAAATATATGATAATGTAAAGTTTGACACAAGATCTGATGATTATCCCTCGGAACCAATCATTTTCTGTTCTGCCCTCAGAACATGTTTGTGTAGTAAAGTAAAACTCCTATGAGCATTTATTATAGACATTTTTAATGGGTGAAAATCAACTGGAATTAGAAATATAAGGTTTTATAATATATGTATAAATACAATGAAACTGTATCCTGACCCCAATTCAGAAAACAGACGACTACACTTTAAAAATGTTACAGAATACTGTATTCTTTTTGGCATTGTTATCTAGTCCTACTACAGTATTTCTCAGTCGTAAATAGCCAAGGAGGTAGTACAGTATGACCATTTTTTTATTTATACTTTAATATTGTAGCTGCATGGAGACATCCCCTGATCGCAACCATTAGGCCATCTTTAGTTTCCGTATTTTTATTATTTGTAATTGTATCTAAAAATAAGGAATAGCTAATATTGACACAACTGATAGGCATGTTTGAAGAAGATAATTTGAGATGTCACCATCCCTTAGCCACGTGAAAATGTACAATCCTCCTCAAAGGCTAACAGTTTAATATGAAGCGTAGTCAAAATTTGGGTAAAAGCGCTGAATAACTGAGTACATAACAGATTTGCCCAGCTAGAACACTGTGGCTTTGCAAGATCTACAAAACATTCCCCCCAAGGCAAATATTAATATATCGATGTTTTTATATTGATATTTTCAAGCCTCAAGACCAACTGCTGCAAGCTTGAATAGGCCTACAGATGGCTGGAAGACATGCCATCAAAGATCAGCAGACAGAACACGGGGAGCAGCTTTCAGCACACAGACATATAAAGGTCTAGGAAGAGTAGGCAGAAGAGAAATGAGATAGAATTAAGATCAATGAAAAGGAATCAGATGCTAGACAAGCAGTACCAAACTCAAAGGAAGGGAATATCGCCAATGAGCACTGATCTGAGAACTGAGAGAGGAGCTTCAAGACAGAGAAATGATTCAGTTTGCTTCTGGTTATTTGTATGAAACCTCACCAAGCCTGCAGGTAACTGTGGAAGAATGTGTTGGCGTTTCTTGAAGGCAGTGACTTTGTCAAAATAGTGTGATAGCTTGTTCTCACACTCACACAAAATAGTTTAGGGGTCGCCTTACAAGCCAGAGATAAAGAGAAATAAAAGCAGAATTGCGGGGAATGAGGAGCATTGGCTAATGGGACGTACATGGAGAAGACATTATCATCAGTGAGGTTCCTATCAGTCTGGCATTATGAGTTAATGCTGGGGAGAATTACTGCATCTGCAGGAGAGAAAGGGCAGTGAAGGCTAGTTGAGGGCTGTGCAGAGGGGTTCCAGTGGGGACAAGGGCACTTAGCTGTAAGGGAAGCACTCTTCAGCATCAAAGCTTCCTGCAGATGAGAGCATGTTTGGGAGAAACAGTACTCAGGGGTACTTGCTTAGCAAATGCTGCTGGGACTGGCGGTCACTTCCTCTTTCATGCTGCACCTTAATAGCTAGAACATGATCACAAGTTCTACGTGGTACACTCTGGCCTCGCTTTGGTATTCAGAGGAGGCTCACCAGCTCACGTCCCTACCCGCTGTCTCTTTTAGAATCAACAGTGCACCTACAGTAAATGGCATACCTTTGGACTGATCATGGGGAGTACGTGCAAACTCCACACACAGGAGTATAAGCTTAGAGGTGTGATATTAGACCTTCATAACATGATGCTCATGCAAACATAAGAATGAATCACATTTATTATACTCATTGGAGTTTTACTTGCAGAAACGTTCTAATGGCGGAATGAAAAATAATTGGTTCCGAGAGAAAACCAATTAGATTGTAGAGGATGCAGGTTCAAGCAACCAGAGCAAGCGGGGGCCAAGACAACTGATTGGTTGCGTTGACATCTGACACAAGATCTGATTGGTTATCTCTCTGAACCAATCATTTTCCGTTCTGCCCTCAGAACATGCTTGTGTAAGCAAAACTCCTATGAGCATTTATTATAGATATTATTTTCCAGTGATATAGCATTTAATGGGTGGAAATCAACTGGAATTACAAAAGTTTAAATTTAAAAACTGTTTAAAACTTGGGGCTTAATGTGTTTGATGGTTAAAATAAGTTCTGACTCCACAGCTTTCATAAAAAGGTCTATGATTGGAATGACATTAAGCTCCAAGTGATACTGAAAATAGGCAAAAAATTAAGGGCTGCACATTTTAGCGGAAAGGTTAACATTTTCTGTCTAAAAAGTATTTAGAAACTGAAAGGTAATTCAGGTTATACACAATAGGAATATTAAACTTTAAACAGTGATCAGTCTTTAATTGAAGGTCCTGTCACAGTTAAGAGCTTCCAGCACTATAAATATTAGGTCTTTATGCCATAGTTATCACTGTTTAATACTGTGAAAGCATATTTTATGCTTCAATTTGTGTTCTTAAGGTAAGCTGGAATGTTGTTTTTGGTTGAGCAAATCCCTGAACATTAAGAAGTTCCCCATAACTAGCTTTCTCTAAAAGAAACTCTCCTGACATCTCCTGCAGGCTAGGTTGTGTGGTGAGCTACATGTAGATCATTGAGTCATCCGTACATTTCAGGTGGAGACAACTGCAGTGAAAATGCAAACCTATCGCAAACATTTGCATTTTCTCCAAATACAGTACATACAGTGCAAGTCAAAAGTATGGACATACAAACTGTCAATAGACTTGTGTCTATTTCATCTATGTTCTTCACCTTATAGTGAAATGCTTCAACTCTTCAAAATAGTTTTGACATGTAATGTACACATGGCCAAACAGAGCTCACAGTAGCTTCATTTTCAAAATATAACACAATGTATAAATACTAAACATAATACTAAGTATGAAATATACATTAGCCCAGGGGATTTCAGCTTGTGGTGCACAGATCAGCAGCAGAGGATGCTGAGCGATACAGGGTAGGATGCTGAGCAATACAGGGTAAATTGGAAAATGGTGATAATACTATTTGCATCATGCAACATGTAAATAGAAAAGGGAACTAATTTCCCATCCTGATTCCTGAGCTGTCTGTTACTTTGTTGACTGTGCATTTGTTGTAGGGGGGAAAAAGCTTTAAACTACTTTAATTTGGGGTCTTTGGTTAAAGGAAAGATGAATATCCCTGATCTTAAACCACTAGATCTTTCATTGTGCGCAGTAGCATAAGGTTGTTCTGTAACACTACAACCCTGCTGACTTACTTCGTGCCTCTGATGCATTGTAATCTTCTCCTGATGCACCTATCTAGACCTTTAATCTAATCTTTGCTCACTTCAACTGTGTTAATTCTCTGTGCTAACAGAGTTGCCGTGCTTGAATTGGTGGGTGACAGTTCTGTGCTACACCCACCAATTATACTGGTCAACAAATGTTTACTTTGTTTTTATCACACTAATCAATATAGGTGAATCTTCCAGTACTGTATATTTGTACTTGACCATAGTAACATCCCTTTTCAGGGTCCAGCCAATGTAAAGTAAGCGGACTGGGACTATACTTGGTTTGCTACCATTTTTCCATATCAGAGAGGGAGCAGGACCCCATTTCAACATGTCCAAACATGTTAGAGCCTCTGGCAAAACAGACTTACAGTGCATTGCTCACTTCTGTAAAGTCTTAGAAATGTTCAAAAATACCAAAAATATAAAATAGGAATTTTATTCAACGAATATAGCTTAAAAAAGGCGTTACTCACAAACTAAGTGTGATAGCAAAGTTCTGAATGCATTTCTGAAATTAGCATTAAAAGTATATAGTTGTACATAGCTTTTCTGAGACCAATGTTACCTAGGAATTTATCAGATTCTGATGCTTTATTGTCCACAACAACGAAATTTAAAAGTACTTCTTCTCCAGTGTCACATCAAAACAACAGACAATAGACAATCTAACATCATAGTAAACAAGCCACATCTTCCACTTATGCAAGGTCTTGGGGTGCTGGACCTATCCCAGAAGATATGGGTGTAGACCCATCACAGAGAGCAAGACATTCACACCTACAGAAGATGTGGCAACTTCAGTTCACCTTAGCTTGTTTTGGGACTGTGGGGGGAAACCAGTAAAAAAAAAACCCACAATGACATGGGGAGAAACATGCAAACTCCACACACAGAGCCAGGGGCAGACTGGTCCTAGAGGCATGCGGCAACAGTGCTAACTAGCCCTTAGATACGGCTTTACTTCTACAAGTCAGCAATCACTGCACATGAAACCAGCAAAACATACCACCATCTGCTCTTGTTTTTACTGTGATTTTAATATTTTGAAGGAAGTTTATGAATTCTTCCATCACTGTGTGCATTAACTGAATTAATAATAAGATCATGTTAAATAAATAATAATAATAATCAGAAATGCAAAATATTCAAGAATTCCAATGAAGTTTATTGCATTGGCCTGGGTTTGACTCTTGCAATGACTATTTTATATTATTTATTGTGTTGGTAACTTTGCCCATAGTAATGCATTATTTAAATTATAAAACTATGCTCATTATCTAAAGAGGAATTACACTGTTCGGAAAACCTTTTAAGATCACCTTTGTACCATAACACTACTCCTGAGTTCTCTCATATACATTTTTTTAAACAGAGGATTCATCATGATAATAAACACCTATATTGGCATGGCATTGTTTCCTTGTGGTTATGCAACATCTCAAAATTGTTTTCCATCCAGATTTGCATCATTTTTCGCTGAGATCTTGTATTGATGATAGATGAGTTGAACCACTCCGTGAAGTCCTCTTCAGCACATCCCAAATGCTCAGTGGGGTCAAAGGCAAAGACTCTGCGGTGGAATCATCTGCAAATGATTTCTCGTGCTTCCTGAACCACTCTTTCGCAATTAGAGTCTTGGCATTCTCGTCCTGGAATATGCCCATTCCATTAGAGATGAAAAGATCCATTGATGGGATAACCTGGCCATTCAGTAGATTCAGGTACTCAGCTGACTTCACTTTATTGCTGCATAACGTTGCTGAGCTGTAATAATGATCCACTTATTGGCTCTTTAGTTCTTGTTGATTTAAATTAAAACTTTTTTGGCAAGGCTGTGTATGATATCAATACATTCATGTTTTTCATCTCACCATCTTCCATCCAGATATTGTAGACAGGGCCGCAGGGAAGCAACACATGGCCCGAGACATGGGCACACCCTAGATAGTATGCTATCCCAAGAAACAACACACCCACACTGGAAATAACGTGGAGAACGCCAGTAATTTAGAAACAGATTCATAACAAATAATAATGCATTCATAAAGCATTATAAACATGGCTATAAATATTTATCAAAAGCCATAACACATTATTGCCATGTGTATGATGCATTATGAATGCTTCATGAAGCTCTCATCTATAATGCACTGTAGATACCTTCATAATGCATTATAATGGCCAGTATAAGATCCTTTGTACTACATAATGTGTGTGTCATAGAGCATTCATATTACATAATACACAAAAATATTGCGTATTTTTATAAATAGTTATAGCCATCTTTATAATACTTTATGGATGTGTTACAATGAATTGTACTGTAAGAACAGTTATTAGGCTTTATGCATATGGGCTTCATAGAAAATGTAACCAATGCTATTTCCTGATTGCACGGCTTTGGCTTATAGGAGAACTAAACCTGCAGGTTCTTGGAGAGCTCATGCAGACGCTAGAAGGATGCCAGGATTCAAACCCCCAGCGTTTGCGGTTTGAGCTCGCAGTGTTTCCCACTCACTCACCCATCCACCTCTGCTGTAGTCTTCGTGAATAAACATAATGTCCTCTACGTGTGCCGTCAATACTCTGCATATTGGAAGGCGGCCCGGACAAAGCACGCAAAAAGGAAATGTGTGATCTACTGATAATTTTTTTAACAGAAGCATAATGGATTGTGTTAGAAATAACAGATGACAAATGCCATATAGTCACTAGATTCTTCAAAATGTCTGATGACTAAAATAACACCTGAATAAGACACAATGGATTTTCTGTCACTATGCAAGTCATCAAAATGTTAGGCGGCATAGCTAATATAATTATCTAAAGAAAGTTATTTTGTTTGTTTGATATAGAGCTCACTGTTTGCCAAGTAACAAGCACCGCATGACAATGGATATAAACATGCTCCTCAATAAAAAGAAAATGCCTTGCCAGATGCAATTTCTGTGGTCTGTACAGTGGGGTCTGCAGAGAAAGATGAAGGGGAGGAAGAAATATAAGGAGAGAACTGAAGGCAGGGTAATAACAGGATGAAGGAGGAATATGGAGAGGACGATCAGTGTATGCTGGATGGAGTTGGGAGCACGGAGGGGGCAGACGAATGAAACGTTTCCTTTAAGCGGTTTGACACATGCATCCTCAGCCCATGAGAGTGACTCACAGAGTGTCCCCCCGGTCATGGCAAACCGCAGCCCTGCTAAGGGCTTGCCTCAACCTTCAGCCAGCACTGTTTCTTCACATCTATCCATCGCGGGTTAAGATGCAGTTAGCATGGCTACAAATGGACAAGGTAGCGGGTCCTGATGGCAGGAGCCCAAGAATGATTAAAGGCAGGTTATTCCAGCTGGGTGAAGTCCAGCAAAACATTTCTGACCTACCCCTATTACTTTAAAGCCCTTTCTGCACCCCCAGAAAAACCTCATGCATAGTTCCTCTGCCAAAGAACAATGCTCCAGTGCCCCAAATGACTACAAAGGCACAGACATCCCATATAAGGAAGATATTCGAGAGCAACACCGGGGACCCCTAAGGGGCAGAACTGTCAACAATCCTGTTTACTCTCTATATCATAGACTTAAGGTACAGCTCTGGTACACACTGCCTTCAGAAATGGAGATTTTTGTAGGGGAGTGTAAGATCAAGCACCTGCAGCTTGTTGGGGAGATAAAGGGGCTGCTGTCGGCTGTTACCCCTTCTGCCTGAGAAGTTCACCAGTCCTCCAGAGCAGGGCTTCCCAGCCCCCAGTCTGCAGGCCGGCCCCGGTCAGATAGAATGGGTAACTCAGAGATGGTCTTGGACTGTTGGAGGAAACCAACACCAGCTTGGGCAGAACATGCAGCAGATAAGTATAACACTACTGAAAAAGAACAAAGATAATCTAACAAGCAGAATGCACGTTGGAAGCATACCTTTAGGGGAGTTACAGCAAAAGGGTAGCAGGAAAGATTTAAAGAATACAACATTTGTATGTGAAGTCTGCTATAGAGTAAAAGAGTAGAACTTCTCAGTCTGAGGAAGGCAATCTGCAAACCAGAATCTTTATGGATATGTATGCTGGAAGCATCTGGAAGTTTCCATTGGCTTGAAGGCACAAAAGATCTTCATAGATATTTCTGTCTGGGAAAAGGATCAGTGTTACTAATGCACTTGCTGATATATAATTATAAAATAGCAACATAAATGACACCGAACATTTCTGGGTGAATTAATAAGTGGATACAAAAGACAAAAGAAATTCAGACTTTGAATAACCCGTCAGCCACTTCTAAGACTGTCATGTTGGACCGATTAAGAGACATGAAACAGGAGGAAACAAGACATCAAACAAGAGTAAAAAGACAGTAGTCTGAGACAAAAATGTACACATTAAAATGTAATTCTGATGCCATGTATAAGCAAAACAATTGGGAACTATGTGTCCTAATGTTCTTTATTGCAGCAGCACATTCTGCGACCATGATAAAAATAAAATCTGCCAATTTTCTCATTATACAGAGATAGTTGTCTAGTTATTATTAGATACGTATCTAGTTATAGTGAGATACGTATCTTGTTATAGCAAGATACATATTACAAGATAAGTATATCGTCATAAGGAGAAAAATATTTCATGGTGGCACAGTGGTATATACGTGTATTTGCTGTTACAGTATATAGGTTTGAGCATAATATTGAACTTTATTGTCAGTGTGCTGAGTACAGCTAGAGAGTCAGTGAAATGCAATTAACATCTGACCAGGTACAAAAAAACATAAAAATACATGAAATTATAAGAAATTATAGATATACTATGCATATACAGTACTTTGTAGGATGAGATTATGTACAAAATATGCAAGGTGCAGACAGGACGCACAGTGCGAATAATTGTGCAAAGAAATACAACAAGATGATACAAGTGCAAATGGGGATATACAATGTGCAAGATGAGCAGTTGGTGCAAACAAACGAGCAGTTGGTGCAAACAAACGAGCAGTTGGTGCAAACAAAAACGGCATTTGGTCGAAGTACCAAGTTGTGTGTGGAGGGGGGCAGGATGGAATTGGGTGAAACTTTGTGTGGTTACTTGTTGGATATAGAAGAATATTCTCAGGTTGGAATGGGAGACATATTATCACAAACATCCCAAAAATCAGAGTGAATAAATATATTACCGTAAAACTCGTTGTGCGGGTGGCTTGACCATGGTCTCATCTCCAGTACGTATACTTGATAAAATCAGGTAAACGAATCAACAAAATATAACGTAAACATTACGTACATTTAGAGGCTCTTTTGAACCAGATAAATTAGTATTACATTATAAGACATGCCTTTCTCATTTCTTATCTCGTTGTATCAAGATAGTTTTCATGTTTAACGTTATACTTTCTCATTATAATGAGATGATGATGTAGTTATAATGAGAAACTGGGAAATTTTTGTTTTAACATAGTGGCAACAATCCGCCGATGTACTTTATTGCTGGTTTTGCGGCACCTTCAGTAGTTCACAGAATCAAAGCACCTTAATTAAGTTCCTCTCCTGCACAACACTCATTGTTGTCTAGAAAGCTGGCTGAATTTTGTTTATTAGGTGCCAGGACTGACAAAAAAAAATAACATACGACATATGGTACTCTATGTGAAAAAAGTAAAGGCACATCAGCATAGATGCAGCATAGATGAGGTAAACAGAGCAGCTGCCCAGCCAGAGCAAGGGCGACATTAGTCTTTTTTCATGAGATATTATATCACAGAAGGCTCAGTCCGTTATTAAGAACCGATCTTTGGAAGATTGTACAGAAGTCTCACATCTCCACTCCAAGTATTTTGGGGCATTTAACGATTAATAAAATTAACATCTCAATTTCTTTCAGCCTTTTCATCTCCGTGGAAATATGACACACCAACTCTCTCTCTCTCTCTCTCTCTCTCTCTCTCTCTCTCTATCTATCTATCTATATATATATATATATATATATATATATATATACAGCAATAACAATTTCCTGAGAAATAACACAGATTTTCCACTGAGTTGATAATGAGATATACAGTGTTTCTCCAGAGAAATGAGAAAAAGGGGAACTGAGCAGTAATTTTATTTATTTAATTTCTTTATGGATTGATCATTACTGTGACAGCAGCTCTGTGAACATTCTTCTTCCTTGTGGTTTTCTTCCCATTTTAATCTGCCTATTCCCTCAGCTTGCAAACATACAACTATTTATTACCATTAAGTAAGAGCATTGTTAGCGCAGCTATTAAGAGCCAATGTGTACAGGGAGGAGGAGTGGCTCATTAGTGTGACTCTGAGAGGGACCACTCTGGGTATTAAGTGGGCCATTCCTGAAGCAGGAGTTGGCTCTGAACCCCTGGCGTGGGAGGCAGACTCACACAGAGATGCATGGAAGGCAGCTCTGATGTCACGTGGGATGAGGAGAGCAATGTCTATGTGTGAAGATAGCCATTAGGAGATACACAGTGACACACTTTTAATGCATTACTTATGTACAAAGAAT
Organism: Petrocephalus zakoni; assembly: GCA_026774425.1. Lineage (NCBI taxonomy): Eukaryota > Metazoa > Chordata > Actinopteri > Osteoglossiformes > Mormyridae > Petrocephalus > Petrocephalus zakoni. The sequence continues at coordinate 8,547,213 of JAODKN010000063.1, forward strand.
CATGACTTCCAGATAAAAAGAACTCTCTGTCCTCACCCGCTGTGCATCCGGAAAAACTAAACTTTTTTTCCCCTGAAAACACAATTACATGACAGAATTATTTTTTTGTCAGCAAAGGCTTAAATTCTACGATAACAACAACAACAACAGCAATATAAATACACTTGTGCTATGCTGACTCACTGGGTATCACCATTGTTATTCCAGGTCGGGTGTCAGGGTCCTGCCTGCTTTTTAGCTTTTTAAACTTTCCATGTTTGTGCAGTGTTTTTGCAGATTCCCTCCAGGTCCTCTGTTCCTACCCTTCGGTCCAAAGTCATATAGGTAGCTGAACTACCAGTGACAGATTAACGTGACCTTGGGCCCTTATGTCACACTTTCTGTAAGCCCCTCTTCTGCCCCAACTCCCCCCAAAATGTTAATTAAAATAATAACTATGAAGCAATGAAATATTAATAGTTATAAAATTGTTGCTACAAAGTTAAAGTGACGCTTTAATGAGAGCAATTGTTCTTATACATAATAATATTCATAATAATTATTATTATTGTTAGCATTATTATTATTATTATTATTGTATATTACCTAAAATAATATCCCATACATCTATGAAGAATTTCTAACTGGTAGGTAGCTACAGTTTGTCATGGACTTTAGTGTTTTAAACCAACATATCTTAAGCTTTCCTGAAGGTGCCAATCAGAGATGACAAGCGTCCACCTCCACTGCCACCTCTGCTTTATTAATGCAAGCACACACACACACACACACCCACACACACACACGAGCACAAACCATTAGTGGACGGGGTGAATAAGTATAGAATTCACAGTCATGTTATTCTGCAAGGTGAGAAGCGTAAATGGAAGAAACGTCTATAATGGTGACAGACAAAAAAGTGCACCAGTTTTTTTTTATTATTTCAGACATTATTCACCTCTCAAAGAGAAAAAAACACACATTAGTCACCTGAGTTTACAGAATCTGCTTTCCTAGTGACAAGGATGTAGACAAGAAAGAGTGCAAACAGCGAGCTACTGGCTCTGAGTAACATTTGATACCGACGCATGAAAATGCTTTCAGCATTCTCCTGTGTGATGCTGAGGCAAACTGTTTTCATTTTTTAATGCACTTTAACGGCATTGCTGCATCCCAACAGACGTGATTTATTCACCTACAGGGAGACAGTCGTCATTTGTAGATCTGGGTCTTTCTGAATTCTGGACATAAGGGGCTGAAAATGCTTACAGATTCGCTGCATGAATTTTCCAGTTCCGTCTCAGCTTGCTGCAATCAGCACCACTGATTGTGCTTGATACAGATGTGACCAGTCATGCCTTAACAATAAGCTCAAATCCTTACGTACTTGATTAAGAAAAAACAGCTAAACACCAGATTTAAATAGCTGTGAAAAATGCTGTTCCTTCATTAGAAAATTGTTGCGAATGAGCAGAATATCAAATCAATGAAATCAATGAAATCAATGAAATCAAGTTTAGTGAGAAGAATCATTCAGTTTTAAATAACTGTATATAATATAAATAAATTGTATCAAGTTTTCCCAACCCCAAGCCCCTTTTAACACCAGAAAATGGACTATTGCCACTAAGATTGTCATTTGTTGAGCTCCCCAGCAGATATCCAATGGGTGTCAAACTGCAGTCCTGGAGGGCCGGAGCCCTGCACATTTTTGGATTTACTCTCGTTTAACACACCTGATTCAACTCCTCGCAGCTCCTTATACTAATTACCACACAGCTCTCCAGCTCAATCATTTGTGGTGGGACAGGGAAAGAACCAAACTACACAGGGCACCGGCCCTGCAGAATTGGAGTTTGACACCTGTGCATTAGGAGGTGGAGCCTGTCCAAGGCAGTTTAGGGCACAAGACTCAGGAACATGTCAGAGAACATGCCAGTCCACGCACACAGCATCATTGTGGACGAATTGGCGGCTAACTAGATGAAACCAGTGCAGCTCTGGGAGAACATGTAAAGTCACAAAGCAACAAGGTCAACCGCTGAGCCACTGCTCTACCCTTGAGAATTCCAGTTTCCAGTAATTTTAAGTCATTTTAAGCATTATTAAATTCCATTCATTTTCAGCTGTCACACTTCAATAACCACAGCTACACAAGTTCACCACGGGATTGTTGTACCTAACAGCTTTCACTAGTGCACCAAGTGTTGACTTGGACAGTATGCCTTGGGATGGGTGGAAGGAATTCACATAAACTGTAAGATGATATTTAAAAATATATGTTTGGACACCACAGCAAGAATTTAACATACATTCATCGTTAATTCTCTCTAAAGCCGGTGTACATGATTAAAAGTTGTTTTTAGTACCACCTTGTGAAGAAATGGCACTGAATGCATTTATAAAACATAACAGGAGGCCGAGTGCTCATATGTGTTTGTTTTTTAATCAGTCTGCTAACACTGAGCAGATTTTTCTATATAGTAAAGTAGAGAATCTACTGCAGATTTCTGAAATTGTGCATTTGCTTAATATAAAAGGCCTGTGGTACATAAGAAAACGTTTAAGATGCCTTAACTGAAGCAGACGGATACATTAAAACTGTAATTGTCTTATGAACGCATGGCCACGTAACCCTGACCAGGGTACAGTAAGTGGTTAGACGATGGATGGATTATTACCGGCTATTTCACAGAAAAAGAGGCTAAAAGTCCAAGGGGCCAACATCAAACATGGTGTTTTTCCACAGATTTCTTTAAGAGGAATAATCTTAAAAGTCAGTCTAGACAACTAAGCTGTACTCTCACTGCAGGAGGGCCAGGAAGCTTCTGGTAGTTAGTGCTTAAAGAGCTACATTTGTGACCTAGAGGCTGTAAGTTCAAGCCCTGGGAGAAGCCTACTGCTCAATTTGCATCAAGAAGAAATTATGTAAATTAATATATAAAGTATATGAGCTTAACAAAAGTATATTTAAAAATAATGACAGTTTCTCAGTACGTATAACCCCCACCACAATTATTAGTCAGTCGGATGAAGGGTCAGTAGCCTTCTCTTGAAATAAGATCATTAAGTGTGACCCTGTTTACTGACACATTGGATCTTCGTGGCACATGGGTTGGTATGACTGCTGTGTTTCATTCCGGCGAAGCTCTTGGTTGAGAACACATCCATCCATCTTCTGGGCGATTATCCAGCACTGAATTGTGGCAGAAATACGTCAAACTCCAGCAAACATACGTCAAACTCCAGCAAACATAACCGCTCGGTAAAGTGACTTTACAAGCTTTGCATACAATTTTGATTGGGTGGTCAGAATAATTCAAGGAGATCTGGATTCAAAGTTGGAGCCTAAGTGCGCCCATGCAAAAGAAAAATAAACAAACAAACAAATAAATAAATAGATGAATGAATAAATAAATCACCTCTACATGGATCTCCATCAGTCCTTATTGGAGAAAATAATCTGAGTCACCCTAGGCAATGTTTTGTGTTCCAGAAAAAATCTTTGTGGCAAAACATAAAAACATAAAACTCAAAAAGCTTTTACAGTATATGCATTCAAACAGTTTAACTACAGTGGCCAATAACTGTCAACTGTGCAGATTCAGAAAACACAAACTCTGAAAACATGCAAAACAAAAAAAACACTGCAAATCTGCTCATAACCTGGGAGTTTTCTGGGTGGAATTAGGGCTGGGTGGGATATCAAATGTTCATAGTATATAGGGATATTTTCATAAGACATTGGATGACACAATATTATTATGGTGGGGTTTTGGGTAAAATCATACCTTAAATTATATGCTGTATTGACTACACATCAATTTAATATTTTGCATCTGTTAAAGGTTTTGAATAGAGAATAATAGTATTCCTTCCTAACAGCTATGTGTCTGACTTACTGACTTACACAAAAACCATCACAGTCAGAGGCAGCTCTCTCTAGTTCACTACTGCTAATGTCTTGGTGCCGGATACCACCTTAATCTTGTGGAGTCCATGCCTCGGCAGGTCAGAGCTGTTTGGTGGCACGAGGGGGACCTACACAATATTAGGCAGGTAATTTAATGTTTAATGGCTGATTGGTGTAGGTACACCAAATCACCTAGTCATTATTAGCTGGTGCATTAGTTGAAGTATTTACAGGTATCTAATAGTCCCCATATTCCAGTTGGGCTTGCTACAGTGCCCAGATTAAAGTGAATGTATTGACTATGTGGTGGGTCAGCAAGTTAGGATTCTGCGCCCATGATCAGTAGGTTGTCGGTTCAAATCCCTCGGCTGGCAGAGTGATGCCACCATTAGGCCCTTAACCCACAATCGCTCCAGGGGCGCTGCACACTGTCTGACCCTGTGCCATGATCCCTACAGTGTAAGCTTACTTTTGCCTGTATGTGTCTCATGGAGATCAAGACAGTTTAGGCAAAAAGACAATCCCGCCCCATGGGGATCAATGATGTAGCTCTATTCTATAAAACAGTGCTGCTCAAGAACTGGTAGCTGGCAGATTTTTTCTAGAACTTGTACACAACCTTAAACAGTGGGGGACAATCCAATTAAGGAGATGGCATATAGATTATTCCCTGAACCTGGGTCAGTCTCTTAATGGGACTCCCCATCCAACACAATTCCATCTCTTAGATTACATTCTGACACCTAGATCTCTCGTCTAATTGTTTGAAACCAGCCCATGCATTTCATTATCTAAGAATCTTTAACAAGATATGGATGTTCTAACAACTAAACAATGTAGTAGTCCCATATTGTGGCAGAACTGGGCGACTCGTACATAGTCACTATAGAGGATTCAATTTCTATAGGACTCTTGTCTATTTATAATCTCACTTTGAAACTAAATAGAAGAGAAAATTAGAGGTACAATCTGATCATGTGAGTCGATTATGTCTACTGTATCTACGGTCTACTGCTGTTATTATGCTGGAGTCTCCATATTCCAAGAGGAAGTAATGTACTTACAGATAATGCATTGCTTTGGAGCTGTTCAGAAGCCACCCAGTGCAAAGCTTTTATTAGGCACTCCAAGCCAAGTCTTCCGTTTGTCGTAACCCAATTAGCATACACTTCTCTGATAATCAGAAACATCTGGTGTAAAGTGTAAGGACACAAAATAGTACAGGAATTATACGAGTGCCCAAACCTCCACCACTATTCTACACAATGGCCATTGGTCCAAATTCCAATGCCGTTTCAAAATATTCGCACCCCTTCTGTTTTATTCCAACCTTCTCCATGTTGTAGAGTTATTCCAAAATGAGCAGCACGCTAAATGTCAGACATGAACGGAATAGAAGATCCGGGCCGATGCCTGAACATTGCCACCAGTGCCCCCCCCTTGCCATGCAGGACAAGCTGCTGGTATCCAGGAATCCAAAGCCATTACGGATGCATCATTAGAATCAAACACAATAAGATTCACAGATCTAACTTCAGCAAATGGGAGTCCCACAAG
>JAODKN010000063.1:8569492-8583801 GCA_026774425.1 Petrocephalus zakoni
GTCATAAAGCTCGAATCATCTCAGACTGGTTTCTTGAACATGACAATGAGTTCACTGTACTCAAATGGCCTCCACAGACACACACATCTGTATTTTAAAATTTTTATCCATAGATATAAAGTGTACCAAAAGAATACTGTAAGAGTGAAATGTGCATTCTTCCCTCCAGGTCTGCAAATTTCACATTCACAGTTTTGGTTATTTGCAAGTTGGTCTTGAACAATTAAACAGGAATATTTTCAGAGTTCACTAAAAGAAACTCACAGACAATATGTAAGCCAAAAACAACAGGCCTACTGAAAATTATTCTGATCACAAAAATCGTAAAGTATTTAAAAATTAGTGACGCATTATTTTTGTTAGCATAAGTGTATACATGTATGTACCCAAGTCTTGGCTTGGGTACATCACACATCATTGTCTCAGCAACCAGCCTCAATCATGTATTAGCTGTCTTTGTGACCGTGGAATCTCGCAATTCTCACAGTAATGTTTAAACTTTTCTGTGCCGTTAATTTTGCAAAATGTAGTGTTCCCAGTGCATAGAGTAGTAACTTTGTACATACAGGGGCATAATTTAAATGGTTGCAAAGTAATTTGACATGCAGAATGTCCTGTGCAGTACTGCTTGTTTAGAAACTGGTAATAAATGTACTTTTTATGTTACCTTTTATAACTAGCAAATTGTTATGGGTTAAGGTTAGGTGGTTCCCAAGTATTATTCGTGAATTGTCACATTCGCCGGATCTTCCCTCTCGATTGTGAAGGGGTAACCGTACAGGTTTTATTACTCATTATCATGTTGAAATAAAATAAAATCACATGACATGAAATAACATAAATTATTGGGACAGTTACATTACCACCAAAATACTCAACAACAAAACACTCTCTGCTAGGTAACACAACAAGAATCCTTTGTCTGTATTAGATAGCCCCTCAATAACCTAGCAAAACCTGAAGTAAATTAGATTTGTAGACTTTTCAATTATATATTGTACCTCTGTCTGACCCTATTATGGTTTCTGATCTGATTCTGAAATGGGAATTTCTGGCCTACTGATATTATTGATTTATTCTTATTTTGACTTAATTAAAAAGTGAATAAAGGGGTGATGTTAATTAAGTTTAATATACCATTCATTCATCCAACCATCCATCCATCCATCCATCCATCTTCAAAACATTTATTCTGATAAGGGTTGCATGGTAAATGTATCATATTCCATTAATCCAAAGATAGATTTATAGATATTGGAATCATACTCATGAGAAGTGATTATATATTTTTTTCTTGGCTTCTGAGAAAAGCAAGACATCCCTCTAACCTAATTGATGTCTTTATATATTATGACATTTGGCTCACTTAATTTGTTCATTCATTCCACCTAAGACATTTGTCAGATGCCACATGCAAACGGCACTCAGCTTGACTGAGCCGACTGAAGGAGCATTTGACATTCACAAGTGGATCTCTCTCTGCGGGAAGTATTGTGAATATTTGACTTCAAAATTATTTCATTTACTAAAACACCAGTTATAAGTTGCTCATGCAGAGAGTTCACTATAACTTATTATGCAGACATATTCCTTCCCTGGAAGGTTCTATTAGAGTATTGGTTCTATTCTTTATTTCAGAAGCTTCTAATCCAAACTATCCTTTAATACCACTCAGTTTTATCTCAAAAATGAACAGAACAAATTCTGCGTTGATAACGTTGTTTTAATTACACTCCCATAATTAAAATATTTTTTATATTATCTGCAACCCACATTACTTTACTGTAGATCTGCATATTTTCATCTGTGTCTTCTAATATGTAGCTTTCATTTCAGCTAAATTATCAAAAATGTATATGGTCAGGATCAGGGTTGTGGGAAAGCCTGGATACGACAGTCATGTGACATGGGTAATTTATACTGGACAGAGATTTAACTGGACAGAGAAATAGAGGCAAGATACACCAACCCCAGACTTACCATCACGTGGCTACTCTGCCACTGCCATATGCACGAGGATCTGACCTGCTAGTTACCATTAAACCAAAAGCAGAAGACACCAGTATACAAAACTTTTTTTCCCCCACTCATTTTGAAAAATCATTACTAATTGTCTACAAACAATATCTGAAACAAAAAGTTGAAATTTTGCCCTTTTTTAGAACTGAATATTTCATTCGAAATGCTTAAGTAGCTAATTCACAAATGACAGCACGCACTATATGCCCAGCTATAAATGTCTGATTGGAACAGCGTACATTATGCTGGGACAATTATTCATAAAAACAGCAATCGGCTGTTTTGAATAATATTTAATTGCTCCATTATATGATAATTCTGCAATTTATATGCTTTACTATATTTAGAAAGTTCTCTAATATCTACTTACATTTTGGCAAAATAATTAAACTCTTAGTCAGATGTCCAATGGTTTATTCCTTATGCTGGTTAAATATGGAAGTTTAGTATTGTTTAGCTCGACTTGAAGGATTTTGAAGGAAGATATACAGTATTTATTTCATCCATCCATCCATCCATTTTCTGAAACCACTTATCCTCTGGGTCTCGGGGGGTCCGGAGCCTCCATTTTTTTTTTCTCCATTTTTATGGGCATGATATTTTTTCTGTCATACTTTATTTTTGCTGTATCTGAAAAACAATCTTTTTCCCGGTTTGACTAGCAATAATTAAGCTCTGCTGTCACACATGTTGATTGCCTTTTCGTGGTTTTTAAGAAAAGGAAAGTAACATTAATATTTTGGGAAAATGCTACTACTGAAGCGGAGCTATCCTGGAGAGACAGAGAAAATCAAATCTGAGCGGTAGCAACCCGGGGTCTGTTTAGTCCCCACTGGCAATGGCCTGCGCCAAAGCTCTGCGAGAGCTTCTTTTCATTCTGCAGATAAAGTCTGTGACGGACCACCAAGCGGCATGAGAATGGAGGGCTTCGGCAATTTGTCATCAACTAGTGTGGCAAGGTGATGAAAAACAAAATGAACTACAGCATAATGTTTTGTTCTGGGAGATCTAGGTTTCACCAGATGACAACATGGAAGAACATGCTACCCTGAAGCTCTGTGTGCAAATTATGCGGCTGATTCATCGAATGTGTCTGCTGTTGTTCTAGCCATAACATAAATAACGTAATCATATTAAACAAGCTAACAATTGAACGTTAGTTACCGTAGTCAACACACGACAAAAAATTTGTTGTGGCCCCTGGACTTATTCAGACCTTGTCCGATCGGTGTAGTATTTGAAGGAAATGCATTGAAGGCTTGAAAAAGGATTTATAAATAGCATATGTATAACTTCTGTAGCTGCCTGAGAAATAGCCGCAGACTGGAGGAAGAACCGTTTTACTCTGCGCCTCGTTCAATCCGCAACGTTCATTATAAAACTTTTCGGTTTTCACGCTCATTCGAAAAATTGAATGCGTCGCCTGGCCCCAAGGCTGCAGATACACCAGTGTACCCTTTGCTTTCAAGTTACGGAGATTAGAAACTGTAGTAATGCGCGGTATATCCTGTGCCCTTCAGTCACCTGCAAGAAGCTATTCAAAAGTCACAAAATTACATAATGACATTCCATTTGCATGTATAAGTGCAACTCATATCTCCTATAATAAAGCTTCAGAGGTTACTGTAGCCTTTGTCAGGAAGCTGGTGTTAGGCAATTCCACTAGAACTCGTTGGAATGCACTGGGACATACTGAAGCAGCCAGTCTATATTACTCATGTTTTAGGCGCCTTGATCTGTAAAATGGAACTATCATTCAGAATGAACCAGCAATACAATGTTATCCTAGACAAATTGTACCATTAATGAAAGCTAACAATTCAGCTTTAAATATAATTTGCCCTTTTATTTTAGACATTTATTACGTTTTTTTTTCAAATAAACCATCTATTCCGAGCAGTTAAAGCTACGCACACTCACAGCGTGGCCCTGCTGGGATGCAGGAGGCTAAGAGACAGGTAGCTATATAGTACCTGAGATTGACAGTATCCAACATGCAGCGTTTCTGAATCGTGCAGGACGGATTGATTGAGACAGTGCAAGGTCTGAATATATACAGGGTTGTTTAGACCATGATTGCGGGGATGAAATAAGCAGATGTAGTGCACATAATGTGATGGAAGTGAAGGTGCTATCTCACATCAAGTGCCTGCAAAGGTGGTATGTCCCTGTTAAAAGTACATATGCTAAAAGTGGATTTGGATCTCATTGCATCTGGGTCCTGCTGTGAGCATTTCTATAATGAGATCTACATATGTACATTTCTGTGTGTGCGTAATGTATATATTACATTGTGGGGACCAAAAGTAAAAACCCTCACAAAAGGAAACTCAGTTTTATAAAAAATCTGTAACTAGAACTGACAATGCTAAATGTCTTGTGTTTTGTTTATCATTTATTTATGATTAAGGTTAGGACTGGGTAGAGGTTAAAGTTGTCATTCTTGGGATTAGGATTATGCCCATATAAATGAATGGATGCTCCCCACAAAGATATGAATACAAGCGTGTGTGGGGGGGTTTGCATAGATCACATCTGAGGACCAAAATGTCCCCAAAGTGTAGTAAAACCTGAAATTTCCCTACTTTTGGGGGCATCTTTTCAGGTTCCCATTTGGATAACCTCAATTTTATAAAAATCTGTGAATGCCATCAAAAAACTAAAAATGCCAAAAGTCTCATATTTTGTTTGGTTACTTATGGTTAAGATTAGGGCTGGGTAGGGGTTAAGGGTGTCATAGTTGGGATCAGCGTTATGCCCATAGGAATAAATGAAGTGTCCCCATAATGACAGGTTTACACACTCTGTGTGTGTGTGTGTGTGTACATGACCCTGATCAAGTTAAGTGGTTGTAGGATCAGTAGTTATATATGTGTGCATTTGTGCAGAATCCTCAGCTGTGACACATTATGCATAATGAATTTAGAAAAACATGATTAGATAATAGGTTTTATGAGAATAACAGATGTTAAAGTGTAACAAATAGTTCCTACACAGGGGCTAATTGGCCTTTTTATAAACATAAAAAAGAGAGGTTTTGGTGAGCAGTATTTCTGACAAATGATTTATTGTTAAGGTGATGTTCTGGAGGGTGGGGTATGGTAAAAAAGAACATTAGAGAGGGGAAATCAGGACATACATGCAGGAAACAAAAGCAGCTTCAAACTTCTCCACTGACCTTGTACTGTAGCAAGTGGATGAACCTATTGTGCAAATAATACTTGGCTACTCCTTTATAGAGGGAACAGAAAAGTAGTATGGATGATGTATGATTTATATGTCTCAAAACAATGGCAATAACTTTTTTTGAGCAACTGTCTTATTACTTTTTGAACAAACACAGACTTGAGTAGCAGGACAGAGGCGAGCTGCTGTTTATTGACACCCGCAGTGTGGGCTGCTGAAGCTAAGGACACTGCTCCATAGCTTATATTTCAGACACAAGTTTTACAGACAGTAAAGGAGCCATCCATTACCCTGTTATCTGCCTAACTCAGTGGCTGTTGTTTTTAATAGTTCTTTACATTCCCCCTCTCTCTCTCACACACACACACACACACATATGCACACACACACACACACACTTTTAGCTATACAGGGGTCATTTTTTGTTTACCAAGGGTGTTGTCTATCAACTTTTTCATGATCACTGCCTTTCCTCCACTGGCATTTGACATACCCACAGTGAAAAGGCCAGTGATAAATGTTTGATTAAAGTTAAACAATACGGGTGCTTCGAAATTACAGATCTGGTAGATTTATGGAGGGAATTAATTAAGTATTTCTTGTTTTCAAAATAACGAATTCTGATTTTTTTTTGGCACGAGCTGCTAGAGTGCATTTTATTTATTCATGAATGTTGGAAAAAGGCCCTGGCCGGGAATCATTTAAAAAACGAGGGTACATCTATCCAGTCAGCCAAATTTTGCAGCATGCAACATATGGTGAAGATGCTCTTTTTGCTCACCACCCTTCTTAAAGTATCACTATGGGCTATAGGCAAGAGGTTCTTACTCACTCACAGCTGCAAGTGTGACATCCATTTAATCCATTTGGTTTGTCAGGCAGCATGTTTGGACTGACAAATCTATTGATAACAGAGAGGAAGAGGATGAAAGCATGAAACGATTACCCCAGTCCCTATACAAATTCAATGCTTTATTTTTGTAAATGGCAGCACATTCAGAAAAGTTCTGTGATATTAATGTTAAATTTTGCATAGAAACTATAATTTATCAGTCTGCATGAGACATGGTAGATTCAGGGGATGGTGATATCAGCATTTCATTGGGCGATGTGATCGGGAGTCGGCCTTGAGTATTGCCCTTTTAGATGACATCTCTGGTGTGCTTGGTTGTGGAGGCCTAAAGCACATCCCAGGCGACACAGCGGATATGGATGGGATGCAGGAGGATAGTTATTTTGCAGGGCACTCACATCTCCACCCCCGGGAATGCATGTCTTTGAGAGGAAAGCAAGGGTAACCAGACATAACCCATGCAAACACAATGAGAACACGCCGCGCACACACAGAGCTGAGGGCAAACCTGACCCTGCATGGATGAGATCAGGCCATTACCTGCTGAGTCACCATGTTTATCATAATCAAGGTGAGAGGCACTGATGTATACCACTTCTCAAATTTAGCTGCTTCTGGATAGTATTTTTTATGTAGAGTGTATTATATACTAGTCATTCCCTCTCTACCTTCAAGAAATGCACCTGGACTAGCAGGCTATGCCAGTTCACATCTCCTGAATGCTCTTAATGTTGCATTTTCCGATGATTTGAATAGCAGTTAGCCTCTTACTACTCGGAAGATTTTGTTTAGTGGCTGCATGTCTTGCTTATACTAGTGCCTGGGCATTCGTCGGCCTAGCCACACTTATGGCTAGTCAACATCCTGTCACCCTAATGTTTGTAATGTGCTATTTGCCTCACTTTGGACAAAAGCGTCTGCTAAATGCAATAAATGTGGATCTTGACATTCTTCGGACTACCTTGGTCAGGGTCACCAAGAAGCCTGGAGATTCCAGGCAGAACGCGACACAAAGCTAGGGTGCATCCTGGAAGGCATACCAGTTTGAGAAAAGCAATTTTTTCAAATTCTTTTATCATAGAACTTGTAAACCATATATTGAATGTGTTTTCACAGAGGGTCTTTAAGGACTCAGCAATAGAAAAAAAAGCACTCTAGAGCTCTGACACAGGGGTGCTGTTATGTTCAATAAATACTGACTTAGGCAGGTATGCTTACTGTATACAGTCACCGGCAAGCTATCCGTTGTAAACATTGTGGGCTTCTCCTATTGCAGGAAAAAATGGTGAGCAAGGAGGCCAGCAAATGCATAGTCACCAACTCTGAGTCGGACTCTGAGGCGGCCCCGTCGCTGTCCCTGGAGATGAAGTACTCTCTGGACGCTAGCCGGCAGGTACGGAAGAGGAACAAGGCTTTGCAGGTGCGCTTCAAGGACATCTGCGAGGCCCAGAATGAGCAGCGTGAGGCGGCCTGCCAGGCAGCGGGGAAGGGCGGCAGGACTGCCCCCTGCAGGGCGCCGTACCGCAAATACATGACGGTGCCGGCACGCCGCTCCATCCCCAACGTCACCAGGAGCACGGGCGTCCAGACCTCGCCCGACCTCCGCAAGCGCTACCAGACATTCCCCTTCGAGCGTAAGAAGGGCCACTCGTTCAAACACGCCGCCACCGTGGAAAGCTTCAAAGGACACAGCAACGGCCTGGCCGCGGCCAGGAAAGTGGCGGAAGCCGCGGCGGGCTCGGGAGAGGCCATGCAGTCAGTGGGGAGGGGCGTCTATCGGACGCAGGCGCTCCTCCACACCAACAACTGCACGGCGGCGGAGGAGCCGCTCTCCACCGCCGACTGTCCGGACGGATCGACGTGTGCCGACTCGCTGGTGAGCTGCCCAGAAGACAAGCAGTACTTGCCAAATGTTTCGGACTCCGGTACAAATGCAGAGTACCACGCCTGTGGTCCCGAGCCTGGGCACCAGAAAGGATTACGTCGGGGAGAGGGGGATCCTTACCCGTCTGCCAAGCGGCAGCTGTTAAACTTTGACGAGGCCCCCGGCGCGCCGCGTAAAGACCGAGCGGCGGGCGTGACGGGGCCCATCGCATGGAACTCCCTGACGCAGGTGGAGTGCCTGGAGAGCCCGTCTGCGCAGGGCAAGCGCAAAAAGGGCCCGCAGCTCAACGGGCTGCAGATGCAGCCGCAGACTGTGCCCCCGGCCGCCTGTCACGGTGCCCAGCTGCGCTGCCATGCGGCTGCGTTCGCTTCCCGCACCCTGCAGGGCGCCGAGGCGGCGAGGGCCCTATCCAGGGCGGCCGCGGGAGTGCCCCAGCCATGCCAGCAGATCGTGCCCGTCGCTCAGGACGGGGACCTTAAAGCACAGCTCCAGGTGATGGAGAACCTGATCAGCTCAAGCCAGGAGACCATCAAAGTGCTTCTGGGGGTCATCCAGGAGCTGGAGAAGGGAGAAGCTCACAGGGAAGGGTAAGAAGCCATCATGTGTAATTATCTATTCCTTCCCCTGTAATTTAGAGTGTACAGTGATTCATTGCTTCCTACACCTTAGTTCTGTGTATCCGCTAAAGGGCATTGCTCAAGTTTCACCCATAAACAAAACAAATTAAATAATACACATTGTTTACTGGCTGTCACGCCTTGGGAAATGCTTCAGCGGAAATGTAGGTCACTCGCTGTTTCTGGATCTAAATCTAACAGGAATACGTGTTTATTACAGTGCATCGCCTGCACCCGTATGCAAACACCGCAAGATCCGGGGTATTTCTTTAGCATTCCATTGAGCAGCACTGGCATCTTTTACTTTACAGATTTGGTGACATTTAATTCCATTAGTCTGAATCTCGGCAAGCCTGCTCCTCACATCATTGTACATAAGGTACGCTCATTTAACACGAGAATCAGCAACCTCGTCTCCTTGTGAGAGGAGCCCATGCAAGATTTATGCGTGTGCTCAATACAAGTCTTTCTAGTACAAGTATTCTAAATGCAGCTGGTAACGATGAATAGACAGGCATTCTGAATGGCTCTTTCGCATGCTATTTTGTGACAAGTCAACAGCCTGTCTTCATTTATATAGGGTAAACACATATTTTGCTTATTTCTTGTGCGGATGAATGTGCTCCAATGGATGACAAATCCGATGTGTAAAAACCCACACAGACCACTAAGAAACACCAGTGTTCATTGATTTTCCATATTGCCTATGACGCCTGTCCTTAAAACGACATCATACTGTATTGGAAACTGTACTTTTCCTTGTTGGCAGTTTCCAACTGGCAGATATAAGCTATTTTATTTCCTTTATTACTTAAGTCAGCCAATCCAAGCATGAATGCTCTCCTCTAGAAACCACTGTGACGCCAAGCAAAATGCTTTAGCAAATGTACAGTGATTCGAGAGACGGGGCCGAGGTAACAGCACGCGACTGTGCTCCCGAGTAGCGAGTTTGGCGACATGACGGCCTACATGTTCTCTAAATGCTTGATCATCACAAATGCCAGTTCTGGGATCCTGTCCCTGTGAGCGTGATTTATTGCAGATCCGACTAGCTGTAAATAACACTTGGAAATGCTCCCGTGATATTCTGCCCTCCCCTTTACCCTCATAAATCCATATGCTACATCCAACGCCCAGCAAGAAACTTGATACCAAGGAAGATTAACTATGGAAGGCAATTAAAATATTTCCGATGCATAATTAACATTACATAGCAACATTACATTTTTATTATGTTGTTCATTATATGTAGTGTATAGCATTGATTATGTAAACACACCATAAGGATGACAAATAAATATATGTAATATTCATGCTTTTTATGAACTTAAGAGGCAGTTTATTTCGGATACAGTTGAGGCATTCATGTTACTTTACAGTGAAAGACAAAAAAAGATAATCTGAATGATAAAAGATAGATCATTTCCTTCACATCAAAACTAACAACAAACTTAAAATGCAAACATTTATAAAAAGTCAGACAGCTCCCCAGCTTTGCCAGCTCGAATTATTGAATTATTATTGTTACTATAACCATAAAAATCAAAACCTTGAGTTCATTTAAATGGCTACCGATTGAAGTAAATGCTAAATCTGAAAGCTTTACACTTGGGAAAATTTGGTTCTGTCTCAGAGAGTTAATATCTTCCGTAACAATGGAAATGAGATTGGTGCACTTTTCGAATGATAGTGCTCAGATGCTCTCCGCTGTGTCATGTGCATAATATGATTTTTTTCCAAGTGAACAACTTCCAAAACCATGGAAGATCTCAGTTAGTTGTAACATATGATGAAATGTGTCGACATTTCCATGTTAGTGGCGTGGATTGCATTTGTGTATTTGGAAGGCAAATTGTGGTGACATTGCAATAATAGGCAAGTTTTAAATGCAATACCAAATTATGCTCAAAATTATGTTCCAGGTAATGCTGACAGACAAAGTAAAATAGTGCATCCAATGCTTTGCAATGCTGACCATGAGCATTCAGTGGCAACGGACTAGTGTAGTCCGTTCTCGTGTTTGTATAAGAGAAGGAACCTTGATGGCCATTTTCGCTGAATTGGCAAAGCCATCTGCATATTTGTATGTGGGGCGTTGTGGCAGCGTGCATTAGACACTGATTAAAGCCGCCCACTGGAGATCAGGAGAGCAAATTACATTAAGCTTTTGGAAAGACTGGTATTACATGCATGCCTGATATCATATAATTCACTGGTACTTGTTGCACGTATGAATAGTCGAATTCCGGATGTAATGAGTGGTCATAAAGCAAGCTTTGTTTCCATTTTCATACCCATCGCCTGCCGAACACGCTGCACGTTTCTTATTAAAGGCCTCTGAGCAAGCACCCTGCATACGTTTGATAAGTATAGCCAGCAAGGCTTGCAAAAAAAATCTAAAAAACCTTCCCCCAGACATCTGTGAGAAAGAACCAGATTGTTTATCTCAGCAGGGTCTGCATCACAGTGACTGCATAGTAAGTAATGTCTGATCCGAAATGACAGAAACATACTGAGTTAATAATTTTTGTGCAGGGTGTGATAATGATCACGTGTATTAGGGATCCCCCGGTGGCCACAGATTGTCAAAAAACGTTTCACTGCTGCCAATCGCATGGCCGCCTCTGTCACCCAGACAAAAGGGGCACCACCAAATCCCGGCCTAACAATAAAACAGGAAGATTTCTGTTCAAGGATTTTCTATGTAGCTCCAGCTTGGGCTGCCCACCAAATCTCAGGGTATATGAAGCATGGCTTGCAAGGCCTCATCCTAACAATACCCAAGATGGTGTGAAGGCCTCCAAAATATATCATGTGTGTCAGCACTCGGGGAGAAAGCTAGGTACAGATCCAATGACTATACACTGATGTCAGCGGAGCAGCTAGAGATTTCGGGCCCGATGGAAGCGTATCATATTCAACCCCAACCCAGACTAATTCAGTTATGTTCCAGATTGTTTAGGCCCTTGTCACTCATTATTCTAACCCTCCCAGTTTATGGCACAGTTGACTGGACTCCCACCCTCTGAAAGATGTCTAACAAATTTCATTGTTCAAAAACAAATGTATTGAAAATGCAGAAAATGATCGCCCATGCAATCATTGAATCTGGAGGAGAATATGTTCCTTTTGGGTGAATGAGGAGCCTCCCAGTGGTGACCAGGATAACCCCATCAGGAGTATCGATTGGGACACTGGGGCATGTTTGGCAGAGGTCACTTCTCAGCTGCCTGAAATAAGGGTTCAAGCAATATCTTAGGCTGGACCATCTGGATTCCAGTGACGAGGGGGAATTACTGCTGGAACACATGAGTACTTTTGGGTCTGGTAGGTCTAAATAGCTCCAGTTTCATGTCAGTGGTCTGAAATTTTGCATGATATAATAAATTATGATGGGGAAGTTTATGCAAGTTCATTAAAGTTCATTAAATTTGTATTAAAAAAGGGAGACTATTTTTATTATTATTGCATAAGGGATATATATGTTGCACATGTTGGCATATGCAGGCACATACATTTCACCGTATTTTTCTTTTTGTCCTGATTAGATTTTATTTTGCAGTGGCATCTAATTTCATGTGTTTATGTGGGGGTTGGTATCACATGACAGGCTGCTTTCCTGTCATTAATCCACCGCTGCTCGGTGACATGTGCGTGACACGTAATTTCAGGCTGTATTGCTATCTGAGAGCATCGCCTCGCGCCCTCATGGTTGTCCTTCTCCATTTTCATTTTCTTCATGTCATTAAATGCCTTCCAGCCACCCTCCACTAATAATCCTATGTGATCTACAAATTTAATCCTCTAGAGATCATCTTCATTTCTAATGCCAGAAGCTATCAAAATGATATTTATGGATTTTACTAATGCATGCTTATATATTATGTGTAAATGTAAACATGTAAACACTGTACATTTACATTTAATAATTAAACAATCTAGGGTAGCACGTTTGCCTTACACCTCAGACACTGGCCATTTGAAGCCCATTGCTACTTTGCACATGCGGAGTCTCCGCGTAATATGTGGATTTTGTCTGAGTACTAAGGATTCATTTTACAGTACAAAGATATGTACAGTAGGCAGGCAAACTGGTGCCTCTGTAAAGTGTGATTGTGACTATGCATGTGTGTGTGTGCCCCGCAATAGACAGGCATCCCATTCTGGGTATACAGAATATGCAAGATGCCCTTAGCCAGAGTGACTTACGTCAGTACTTAGAGACTCCATTAGTAAATACTTTCTGATTCAAGGCAATTTTATATAACTGCAAAATGGTTAACCGATTTATTATAATAGAACTATTTAAATTTACGGTGCTGCAGCCAGTAGTAATGTGTGAGTCACCCTCATATTTTAAGTGACAAGTGATCCATTCCTAGCAGTGATAGTAAGTCACACCGTAAGAGGTAGCATCAGAAAAGTGCATTTCTCAGGCTGAAACATTTATGGCATTTTATAAATAAAATAGGAGTTCATTAAAAAGGAAAAAAAAAAACTTAAATACTGGACCCTGGTAACATGTATCTCTTCATACCCTAACTGAGATATACAGATACACATAGAGGTTACATAATGCATACAGGGCAATGCTTAGTTACAGTATGCACATTGTTTATAAATTTAGTCAGGCTTGCAAAGCCTTATCACAATTGTCTGGTATAAATTTCATGGTTAAAAATGCTGAGAACAACAGTAGGCACAGATCAAACTGCCCAGCCAGAATTTTCATCTATTGTGACTTAACCCATCATACAGTATAAATTCCACCGATGCAACTTTACAAGGAAATACAGAAGAAATGGGACAACGGGCAAATTGGGAAGGAACAGCCAAACGAGTCTCATAATTATTAATTTACGCTCTTATCTTTGCAGTCTCTCCTATCGAACCGGACAGGACACGACCAACTGTGATACGTGTCGAAACAGCGCATGCATTATTTACAGGTTGGTTTGTACCATTACTTTTTCATTTTTTCTAAATATTCTACTTGCTTTGCATGGAGTTTTATGCAAAGTCACTGCTGAAATATCCTTAATTATCATTATAATGTCTCTTAATATGTTGATGTTACTGTTCATGCACCTTGCTTGTGGGGCTCACCTGGCATTAGTACCAGTAACCTTTTCATGAGTATAGGATAACTATTCTCATAGTTGACCACTACCAGCTATGCGGTATCTTCAAGACTCAGCAGCCACTAGACTTCCCTCACTATTGATTTGTTGCCAGCCCTTTTGCCTTCAGGTAGACGACTTTACCTTCTGGCAACCTAGACAACATGTAATAGAAATCTCACTACAAGAAAAAGGAAGAGACTAACAAGTGAATATAAGACGTGGAGATGCACAGATGCCAGTACGTGACAGTAGACAGATGGCAGCCTGTTTTGAGAAGTGTTTTGAGAAGTGAAACAGCGCAATAAGCATTGTGCGTGACTCCCAAGCAAAAGAATAATGCCGCCCTTCTACTCTGAGAATCGCATCTCAAAAAATGTAGCAGGTCATTGGATTCGAAGTGTCAATGGGAGGAGTGTAAGTGATCACTCTGAGAGCCTTGAAGAAACATTAATAATTCGTTACTTACTTAATTTGTAGAAAATTTCCCTGTTAAAGCTGTGCAGCCTTGTGGGTTTTCCAAGATTATTTAGATTGTGCAGAAAGGTACTTTTAGTTTTGAAGGCTAATTTTGGTGCTTAGACACTTAAAACTATATGTTACAGGGTTTTCAGTGACAATTTTAAAAT
>JAODKN010000063.1:8583901-8599982 GCA_026774425.1 Petrocephalus zakoni
TTAGTTTTGAAGGCTAATTTTGGTGCTTAGACACTTAAAACTATATGTTACAGGGTTTTCAGTGACAATTTTAAAATCATCAAAATGATACTTTGCAACGGAAAAAAAATCATCCATACCCATTTTAACTTAACGTTAGGGCACACACATGTAATTAAACCCGGAACCCCATTCGAAATTATGCAGGAGACGCTAGCAGTTGACTGATGAAAATGTTACGTTTCCTGCTTGAAACTTGAATGAAAGTAAAATGCTGACTAAAATGCTTCTGCGAGCGCTGTGCATCTCATAAACCAGTCATTCCATAGAGAAACTAAAGACACAATTGGGTTGTCGGTGAAAATGCTGATACTATGTAATGCAGTGCACTTGAGTTTTATTGTGGCACCGGGCAGAGAGAGAATATACTGTAAATAATGCAGCTGGGGAGGTGGCTATAAAGAGTGGATGCAATATTAAACAATGGGCTGTCGTGAACTTGCCTACAGGAAAGTTGACTTAGCCAAGGTCACATAAACCAAGATGTCTGAAAAACTAGGCCTATTAGATTCCCCTCTTGGGTGGATAAACGTATAGTATATCTGTAGATGTTCAGCACCTTCCACTAGTACTAAAAAACATTACGACTAAAAAAAATTCAGTTCCCAACTGAGAGATAACTCACTACTGACATGAAACCGTGATACATTGACCCTTGAGTTAGTCTCTAAAGCCTTTACAGTATATATCCAAAGGTTGGATCATCCTTCCTGAGGAATGAGGTGGAATGTAGCAGTTGTAATGCTTACGATTTCTGAACTGAAGTCTATATTTGCCAAATGTTTTATAGGAATTTGTGGTGATCCTGAAAAAGCACAGTAGAGTCTTTCGGGGTATACTTGTGTCGAATGATAAATATCAAACAAGTATAGCAAATGTGGATTCACCCTAATGCACACACATTTAGAATATGTTGCCCATATAAGATTAATTGTTTTGATTATGTATGGATGCGGATATTGCAAGTGAAGTCTAATATAGATTTATCTAAATAGCTGTCAAAAGTATGGTATAATTATTTTAGGTAAGGGCAACAGTTTGTTTTCACACTTAATTTTCAAGTTTGTTCACCTAAAAGTAAATAAATTCTAGTCTCTCCTCTAAATATATGCAAAGTGTGGACAACTGAAGCTTTCCTTTTCATAACCAAGCGTATTAAAAATATGCTGACATAATTAGTGGCATTCCTTTTGAGATTACCAAATGTGCAAATTGCTATGTAAATTCGCTCATAGTTCCATAAATGAGGCATTTCATATCATTAAAATCCACCTTCTTGGGAAGAAGTTACATGCCCTTTAGCTAAAGGTCTGAATCAATTCATAGCACACATTATTATTATCCAAGAAGTACAGACCTCAATCTGGAAAAACACTGAATCATTCATTTTGGTCTTTAATAAGTCTGTAGATCTGAATTCCTTTAAACTGATCTGTTTTAGTAAGAAACCTTCAAACATACAAGTAAGGTAACTTTCCTTAATGTAATAGCAGGGTGTTGTTAAAGACAAAGAGTAAATTACAGTGCAATTCCAACTTTATAAAGTATAGACAACTTTCTCTGTAAGACTATCAAATATCATCTCACTTCAACGCCCTCTAAGGCAGAAATTATCACAGCGAACCAAAATGACTCAAGCTGGCACCTAACCCTGACCCTAACGCTAACCCCCTCAAGTCAGATAACATTTTGAGCTACATGATTTTTCTCAGTTAAGATTTACTTTATTAATCCCAGGGGGAAATATTTAAAGGAAGAGAGGAAACACACACTTCCATGAGTTTTTGAGTGCAACCCAAGGAACTGCAGGTACCTGAACCCAGAATCCCGTGTTTGTTAGGCGGCTTAAGCTAAAGCGCAGCACCGGCAGCGCAAAGAAGAGGAAGGAAATGAAGAAGAAGGAGAAAAACAAGGAACATTTAACAAATTAGCGTGTCGTACGCTTGCCAGCGGCGCAATAAAAAGTTTCCAAAGTACACAAAGGCTGACTTCCCTAAGCAAGATCTCGTCGTTCCACAGGACTGTTCCTTGTTTGTTGCTGTTGACCGTCTTCTCGTGACAAACTTGTACACCCCGCAGTGTCAAAAAAAGAAGAAGAAACTGCCGTGCACAAATGATTAATGTAATCACATTTTCCTTTTTGCAATGATCTATAATCTGGGAATACTAATGTGATACAGCGCATTTGCCACAGTCTAATTAAAGACCATCATAGCATGAAAGAGGATTTAAATGGATTCAATTTATTTTAAGACTAACCCTTTAAGCTACTGTACAATGCTTATTGTTGCTTTGTTAATCTTGAAAACCCCATAATCTAATTATCTCACACTATGGCAATATGGTCTAATATGTTGATCAAAGTATGAGATATGTGTAAATGGTTTGATATATCAGAAAGAAGCTTCATTATATATATATATATATATATGTATATATATATATACATATATATATAACACACGCGCTCACACATATACCAATTATTTTGATGTGCATGCAGCAACACTGAATTCTACACAGAGCTAATGAAAGCAAACACAACTGAAACATTGGACAGGGAATAGTCAGATGTATCTCAGGAAAGGCTTTGAATTCTATTTCTGCTAAAATGAGAACTGATTGACCAAAGATGTCAGAGCATATTGAGCAAAGGTTCTAAATTATTTAAATTGAAAAAATAGCTAAATTATGTTGCTGGGAAGTAGTATTGTAGTATTCTTGTATATTAATTGGAAACACATGGACCCCATGTGGCCGGTGTGGGATTATCCTATAAGTCAGTCATCAGATGCTCACAGTAAATGGAAGGCTCCTTCTAGAGTTCATCCTCCTCTCTCCTCACGGTCTGGTACCAAGGGGATCTGTGGCTGATTCTTAGAGTTGGCAGGGGGGCTGAGAGGGGTGGGGGTTGGTGTATTAGACTGGAGAATCAGCATCTTCTCAGAGCTTGCCAAGGAGAGCTGAGATTTTAATGAAGCGCAAGGTTAAAGTGCTTTCAAAGGATGCACCGAGCTGATGACTTACTCTGGGAATTCATCTGGGAACAAATATACAGGTGTGCGTGCTAGAAAGGCGGCACGGGCAAATCCCACGGCAGCTCTGTGAGTAGATACTGATAAGTTGGGTAATGCAGAGAATAATGAATCTTTCATTAAAAACGCTTTTGAATATCTTCAAAGAGGAGATGATTATCTTTTCAGGATGTCCACACTTTCTAATGAGGCAGAGTTGGAAATTGATTTCAGTGGCTACATACATTTCAGATCTGTATTCCCGGGACGAAGGCTTTTGTGTCTGTGTTCAATACTCTTGAACAAATTTAGCGTGATAACTTTTTTCAAGGACCACACACACACGTGATTATATCTTTGTGGGGACTCTCCATTTATTCCTATAGGTATAACCCAAAACGATGACACCCTTAGCCCCTACCCAGGCGTAACTTTTTTTTAGGTTTTTGAATGTTTTCACAGATTTAAATACATTTTCCACTTGAGTTCTTTTTGGTCCCCACAAGGTGAACATTTTTCATCACATTATGGGGATATTTGGTCCCTATAATGTAATATATACATAACCACACATATACTGAAATTACAGAGAAAGATTATTGTGTGCAGAATCCAAAAGAATTTTCTTTTTTATTTTGCCACTAGAATAAGTGGTTTTAGTTATTAGCCGATTTTGAGTTTGTGCGGTTGTGTAGTTATATGTGATAAACGACCTGTCCAGAATAATAAATAAATACCAAAACACATAAAACACAAAAACAATAAATAAATCATCCAAGTGCATTTTTAGGCCACATTGGCGCTCACAGGTACACATGATTGGCTTAAGCCATGATGACAACCACTTCCCTCACAGAATTCCACGACGCTGGCTGAGATTACCTGGCTACCACATTTACCAGTTTACAGACGTGTTGCCTCCATTTTTTTCCATTCCGTTTCCCTACATGTCAAAAACATGCACGCATTCTTAGCCAAACTGATACAGAAAGAAACGCTGTCTCGGCGGAGGGCACTACACGCCATTAACAGATTGAATGGAGGGAGACATAGATATAATTGGAATGAGGACAGCTAGCTCAGCATAAAAACAGGGCAAATGATGTAGGCTTCCATGCAATGCAGACGGGGAAGCCAGCAAAAATGAATAAAGCTTTATTCATGCCAAAACCAATTCGCCTACTAAAATTTAATTTCTGCCCGCGATCGAACAATATCAGAGAATGAATACACACATATTATCCATAGACAACTTTAATATCCAAATAGGTAAATAGTCAAATCCTCTTTGCATCTTGTTCTGTTCCCCAGTACTTTCCCCAGCTTTCATTGGCTCACTTCTGTCTGTCAGATAACATATAAATCTCATTAAACAGTGAAGCCAAACTCTTCATTAATCTTCAATATTGAAACAGCTTTGTTGGGGAATTTGAATAAAGCAGCACATTTGCAATAACGAATGGGGCATTTTGAGTTTCCCTCCCTCTAACCGATAATCCAGACACATTGAAAGATGCCTGGCATCTTATGGGAACAGGTAATCCAATACAGGGCGGAAAGAATTAGTCGTAATGATTGAGAATGAGTGGACTAATTACTATGAGCTGAACGTGGCGTTTACTGATTGCTGTATTCGCTTCCAGTCAATTCTGCGCTGATCAATTTCTTGAGCTGGCCACAATCCCAGAGATTTTTTTGTATCTAAAATATCTGGGAGTGAAAACAACATCTTACGTTTGATATGCCATAAAACGTACAGTACACGCTTCATTCACTGATATCCCTTCTTTAATCTAGATCATAGTTTTGAAATTACAAATTGCACTTTATGCCTTTGAGCAATGAAACTTATTGCTGAAGGGCATAAACACAGTCGCCCCTTGAGAAGTCACTTTCTTTTACAATTAAAGTAGAAATTAAAGTTAATCTTTATATATGGGAATGCAGTGTTCGGCAATGGTACATACTGTACCCTGAGCTGAATGCTCTGTCAGCTTGGAAGATTCCATGGCATGTGGAGAGAGTACATAAAATGGAGAGTTTGGGGCCTGAATTCAAAGTAGGCAAATTACTTTTTTTTTACTAATTTTCAGAGAAGAGTATTGACTCACTTGTGTGTGTGTTTGTGTGTCTATATAGCTATATATGTGTGGGGTGTGTGCACATGTGTGTGCGTAGTGTAACTTACTGCAAACCAGTCTAGCATGTAATTGAGCAGGACCTGAGGTCAGTTATACATAATACTAACACAGACTATATGATGTGGAACATAAATACCGCAATTTCCGGCTGTCAGTCATAAAAGATTTTCGGCCGGGCCTGTCGCCGCTGTTATGCGTGCGACCGCGATACAGCCAGCGGTGTTTGCGGTAACATATCGATCACATTACACGCTGTCATAAAGGAGTCAAGGCGTCCGCTGCCTTCATGGAACACTACACTAGATGTCAGAGCATAGACTGCAAAGCGAAACAGAGCAGGAGTGATGCAGCTTCGGCTGGTACATACAAATAAATGGACAGAGTGGTTTCCTACACAGATGGACAGTATGCCAGCAGTGGCCCAGGGGGTAGCTGCTGCTTCATGGTCATAGGCGTCAATCCCTCTCTTCTTCTGTCTTTATGGAGTATGCATCTTCTCCCCACTTTTCTTATATGTGCAAATATTCTACAAAATATATATATATTTTTTCTAAGTAGCCCTTACAGTTTTATAAATGTTCAAAGGTTAACATGCACCATGATATTTAGCATAAAAGCTATTCACATTCGGAAAATATGCACATTTTCTACATCGAAAGCATGCAGATCTTCACCATTGTTACACCTGCCCAAAGATGCCTGAATATTGACATTTTCTTTAATACACAAAGTTGCTAACAACTTAATTGCATGCCACAGCCCCAAAGACTAATACCGTAATAACTACCTGCTCATCCTGTCCGGCCTTTCTGCTAAGACCTCAGTGCCAAGCATCTCTTTTATGTTTACTTGCTTCGCATTAGTATTATTTCTGCAGCTCTTGAAGATCAACCAAGGTGGAATCCATGTAAACGGAATAATTCCATACATAATTTTCCATACAGATGAACAGCTCGGAGAACCTAACAGTAACAAAATAACAAATCGTTAATGAATGCCCTCATCTCCACAGACCGTACCAGTTTACCCCTGAGAAGTCCAACCTCCACTTCCTGTACCCTGCCAACACCTGAAGTGCAGTGTCAAAATATTTTACAGTCAAAAAGCCCATTTTATCCTCATCTACGTATTAAGAGAATTGGTGAACTTCAGCAGTGCAATTTCTGTGTGTGGCCCTCGGCTCCATATAGAGTTCATTTGCGATATGGCTGCTCTCCCCCAAGGGAGTGATACGTAAAATGCATTTGGTCATTTTGTCCAATAGCCTACTTCTGAAATAACAGAGTGCGAATGAGTGTGAATTTTAAACAGGTTGCGTTTCATTTAGCTTACAGGACATGTTTCCCAGGTTAAAGTCGGGTCGTGTCTAGCGTACACTTTTCAAGGCAACAGCTTTCAAGAAATGACAGTGCTAAAGTTAGATTTTAAAGTTTAAACTTTAATTAAATTTATGGCTGGATGACAACCAGAATATGCAATTAAACAAAGGCATAACAACACAACAAAATAAAAGAAAGGAAATGGCTCTATATAATTTCCACACTTCAGTGAAAGAGCTGCATTAATCTAATGAATATCTGCACTGATCTGGTGCTAATGAAACAAATGCATTTTATTGCACTACATTTTAGTATAATCACGATTTTACAAATTATGTTTAAGGGCCAAATGGAGGGAATGCAATAAAATAATTAATCCAGCTCAATTTGATGACCAAAACTACAACCTGTTTATAATTTAAATACTGTGAATTAAACTTTTGGGCCTTTTTCTCATTTACTCTATTCAGCTTTTCAATCGCATTTCCTGATTCCTTAACATATCCATAAGATTAATTCTTGGCAATGAGTCTATTGATCTTTATGTTTAGCATTGTACTTGGCAGGAGTAAGATGATTGAATTGTTATTGAGGGATTATAACAAATAAGCAAAATCGCTTGCAGAGACCCATTCACAAGCTAATCATAATAGCCAAATGGGAAGCACAGATTCTTATGGCTTCTCTGTCACCAAGGTAAAATAGTTAATTGACATTACTTGAATCCTAGCATTTGACGATATATAGTCAAAAAGTAGAAGACGGTTCTCCCTGGGATCCCATCTTTTGTTCAGTGGGCACTTCTATCCAAAGCAATGGAGAATTAAGAAGGCAGGGTGAGCGAGTCCCTGCAGAAATTGGGGTTAAGGGTCTGGCTCAAGGGCCCAGTGGTGACATCACTCTGCCAGTCATGGGATTTGAACCAGCAAGCAGTTGATCAGAGACATAAAATTATAACCTGCAGCACCACTTGCCACCCAAAGCAAACAACACTAGCGTGTGGGTGATTTGGCAGGCATTCTACGGGCACATGTGCCACTTAAATTAAATTCAACACCCCAGAGAGGATTAATCTTATCTTGGAATCGCACACATTCATTTGATGTTTCTGTGTAAGACCTGAATCGAGTCATTTTGATTGAATGTACCCAGAGCAACAGCTGCAGCCCAAGGTACTGAGCCGGCACCGAATATGATGAGATCAAAGATTTCCCAAGCAGATAATTTATTAAAGTAATCGTGAAGAAAAACATTCTGGGCAATATAATTGTGCGAGGAAGCAGAAAGGCACCGTGCTGTTTGGATGATGCTTGTTTACAGCAGGCCAATACATTAATTACTGTTACAAGTTTTCTGTGTGTTTTTTTTTTGTAATAAAATTCCCATAGAGTCCCATAAAAAGTTGTATGGTAAGGCGTTTTTTTTCATAATAATAATAAAGGAATCTGCAATATAGTAATTTTGCTTTGCTTCCAGATGTATGATATAAACCTAATTTTACTGATGGAGTAAGTATACATGGAGTAAGTATACAAATCGTGACCGATAAATGTTGTGCTTGAATCTGCTGAGAATGTTACGTTTTCTTTCCACGGAGTCATAAATCGAGTTTAAATATTAATCTGCTTCCCAATTTAATTACTTGGCTCTGTGAGCACAGCACTCAACCTCAAAATATAAGATATGGGCTGCAGAAGATGGATGAAAAGGCCTTTGGGTTGTATCTCAGGGCTGCCAAACTCTCACGCATCTGGCATGACACTCACTGTCAGACACTCATGTTCACGCAAGAAATCTTACGGCAGATCTATATTATTGCAATATAAATCCTGAACTGGCTACGTTAAAAACATTTAGGTCGTTTGAAAACCCTACAGGTAGTTTAACAAAAAAACCCTAAATTACAAATACATGTAAGTCTCACTCCAGCCACAAGGGGCGCACACGAGCAGGGCAGTTATGGCCAGTCTGATGGGCCGCAGTCTCGCACACTTCACTGAGCATTTTACTGTCGTTGCAGCGTCGAACTGGACTTCAAGCAGCAGGAGGACAAGCTGCAGCCCCTGATGAAGAGGCTGTGCCCCATGGAGGATGCACAGCTTCCGTCTCTGCCTTACTCCCACGAAGTCTTCACCTCCACTCCCAAACGCAAGTCTAAAGCAGAGACCAAGAAGCATGCCCGGTGGAAACTCTGGTTCCTGTGAAAGCCTGCTTTCTCGATTGTTCCGTCTGAAGTTCTGGTTCCGAAATGAGCGAGCCCGGTTGCTTTTTAAATTTAATTTATTTTTTTATTCACGGATATCAGCTGTCCTGTGCTTACCCAGGATACTGACACCAAACAGTGCTGAACCTGAAAAAAAAAGTTGTTTATTCAAGGTAAGAACTCACGGAGTCATCTATTTTTATCGCATTCGCCTAAAAAAAAAAAAAAATTAAAAAAATGGATTCGCACATGTGATTAATTTGCAGAAGCATGGCGTGAAATTTCACCATGCACAACTTCTTCGCAGATCAGCAAGGTGAGGAGAAAATTGGATTAACTTTCATCTGTCTACTTATTTATTTCAAACTGAAGCCTTTGGAGTGAAATTTGTTTATCTCTGCATCAAGGCAAAGCACAACTTAGTTTCCATGGTGGTCAAAATGGACGTAAGTTCCCACACAAGGGAATGCAGTGTGCACAATGTGGTCACATGCACTCGCTCACATGCGTACATAGACTGAGAGAGAGAGATTTTTTTTTCTCTGAGGACGGTGGCTTCATGGACAAAAATGAACAAAAAGAAGCCCACAGTGAAAATGTCATTCATACTTTAAAGAAAGAAAAAAAAAATCTTCACATACCTTAAATTTGCAGTCATTCACTGGACAAAAAAAGTTATAAATTGCAACTATTTTTATAAAATACTTAGGTTAGGCATCTCAGTGTATTTTCTGAACAATACAAGTATATAAAATAGAAAGATGTTAGCTAATGTCAAACTTAATTTTTTTTTTTTTTGCTTTATTAGACTCGGGTAATAAAGAAGAAAGATCATTTGTGAACTGTATTTTATTAAGGTATACAACCTCTTGAATTTAACTGGAATTTGCAAACAAGTTTAAAACAAATATTTAAGCTTTATTTTGACACTTCTTGTTTTTAAACGAATAACGGAACTTTCTGTCGAACAGCAAGCCGACCCATTTACCTCGAACAGGAAAATGCACTGATCAGATGCCCATTGCTTTGGCCAGCTTGTCACGTGTACCTGATACTTTGTTGTCATTTTCTCTCACAGTCCAGACATCTCCAATTTCAGTCAGTTGTTATTGTATTACTAAAAGATGTAATCTGAGAAGACCCTCAAAAGATCTCTAAAGCATCTCAATGACAGGGCCATGATGCATCATTTATTGTAATATTTTCCTGGTTTCGCATTTAAGTAGATTAACAATAGTGAAATTCTTGTTACAGTACCAATCAGATGGCATGACTAATCTGATTTCTTTTTATGGTTAGATAACAAATGTAACCAGTTGATGCAGTCATTTATTTTTACACGCAGCTACTCTGATTAAATATTTTTTACAGTAAATACTTCCAGCCAGAAATTCTGTGTTCAGTGGGCATTTTATTAGGTACACCTGCTCGTTAACACAAACAGCTAGATCCTGCAAACAGCCATTTGTGTGACCGTAACTGTATACATACTGTACAGCAAGCAGAAAGGGTCACGAGGTTCAGTTATGGCTTTGGGTTCTGAGATACTGCCACCTTCCTGGGGTTTTTACACTTACAGTGTCCAGCGTTTACAGAGAATGGTGCGGTGACCAAAAAAACATCCAGTCGCTGGCAATTCCTGTGGCTGAAAATGACCTTGTTTATGAGAGAGATCGGAGGGAAAGCACGGCCAGACTTGTTAAAGCTAAAGCCACAAGTGCAAAAATAGCAGCATGGTACCACCATTCTGTGTGGAATGGCTTCTCTGAACATACAACTCGTTTACTTTTATGGTGGTTCTGGTGAAAAAAAGTGGGCCATGGCCAGTAATAGCAGTGTGTATGTAATAAAGTGGCCACTGGGTGTGTATGCTATGGAAAATCTAACAGGGCTATAAAAAGGGCATAGAACCTAAAATTCATGGATTATAGGATGCTGGCATGGATACACCTGTGCCAAAGTCTATTTATTTGTTTTAGATTTCTTTTCTTATTTGGATTTTGAAAACCTCCCTACAGACCTCAGTAACACATAGTGGGTCAGTAACTCAGTTTCCACACTAATCCCATACACCTGGTTTGTCCTTCACTCTATACGCCTATACAGTTGTACATGAAGGGTTCTGTGATACTTGTACTGTAGCAAAGAGAGACGTGTATCTGTAACAGGAAGTGCAATTGATTTAATATGTGCAATATGTCTTTTATACGGTTTTTAAATTGAATTAAAGCGTTTATGATATAAAACTAACACTGAAGAATGTTTTGCAGTGATTTTTAGAGGGTTACAGCTATATGATGTAATATAATGCAAGATACATAATATGAAACAATTATCAAACAAGTATGTCTGTAAAAAACTGTTAAAAATGTAAATCATGGTTTGCCATCCAAATTGTCACATCCATGCACCAGTGATTCTTTTTTCAGTAGAACTATTTGAAAAATCTGTAGTAATACACAGTAGTTGAGTGAATGGTGAATTTTATCATTTAAGGGATGGAACAGGGGGGACGTTAGTTTTAGAAGGGGGATGATTTTGACTGTTATTATTTCAGGGGGGATGACATCCCTCCTCATCCCCCCTCACCCCGAGTACTGGTCATACATGTAGATGTGTTTTCCTGACCTGGTTGGAAGGTTTTATTTATTCATGGCCATTATCTTTAGAGTTTCTTGCTTATACAGCATGGTCTCTTTTCCCATTTCCCGATTGCTATACTAATCATCATATGACAATTTAACTTCATTCAGAGAAAAATATGCTTCGGTCAAAGGATGAATTGTAATGATTGCACATTAATCCCATAACATCGATACACTGAAATTCTCATGGTTGAGATGAGCAGACCGACAAAAACACAATTCAACTACATCTCCGAGATGAACATTAGTAAAACGTATAAATCTTTCCTTATAATGGTTATGAGACTGGACCTAATTCATAATGTAATATTATGCCCGGCTAGCAGTGTCATAAAAAGCACCCAGCCTGTAGGTTCAAGGATTAAATCCAGCTCCGGCATATAACTTTCACTGTCCTGGAATGGATGTCCCCTGCCTGCCACCAGCTACCTGGAAAATGTCTGCGTCATTTAAATACAGTCAGCTCACACTCTATGATGTCCATGTACCACACTCCGCTCTGACCTTGGCAATAGTAAAACACAATGAATCACTGACAGCTACAGCTAGATGCCAGGTTTTACAGGATGCGGCGTTGCCAAGGCGTTTTAAGTGGGCGGAGACTGGGAACGGAAGAAAAGAAAAATCCCTGGTATGAGATACCACTCCTCCTCTTGGCACGTCCTGCAACTCATTCGGGTTATCAGGAGAAGTACTGTCATAAGTTACCAAGGATATCTCACTTAGATCTGAATGTATGGAGTCTCTCTATAGACAATTTATTTCTCTTTTTAAATATCTATTTATTAAATAATAGTAGATACTTTATTGATCCCTGTGGGGAAACTCTCTTCTCAACTCCCTTAACCCTGCTCTCCATGAGAGCAAGCTTGGCTGTGAGGGGCAGCCACTTGATAAGGGTTAAGGCCCTTAGTTAAGGGCCCACAGAGATGCTGTGGCTGAACTGGCCACCTTCTGGTCACAGGCACAGAGGCTTAATCCACTGAGGCACACTCTGCCCCCCCAAGCCTCTTCGATAATAATAATAATAATAATAATAATAATAAATGTATGCTTATTCTGGGCTCATTAAGCCGTCTATAAAAAAATGTTCCTCATTATTGACCTTTGTCAGGTAATCACTATAGTCTAATGTCAAAGGAAATAAAACTTTAGTAAATAATTCTATATAAATAAGGCAGAGGCAAAGCAATGGTGAGAGGCAAGTTTTTCAAAGTATATTTTTTTGTACACATGAGTGGGTTCATAAATGGATTGGAGGAGTGAGCCTGTGTCCCTGTTCTGGGCACGCGTGCATTTGTTCTCACTGTCAAACCATATGGAGAAATCTCTATCCACCCCGAATGTGGCGGCCAGGCCGGTCTCGACTGCAGGAAGGAGGGACCCCTGGGATTCGCACGCCCGCCTGTCTGAGAGCATCGTTACCCGAAAGCATGATCGCCCAGCAAAGGGGCACAGTGGGCCCCGCGTTCCGGCAGCCCGATCCACTCGACTGGAGCGCACGTCTCACCATTGGCGATGACGATGCCCCCACTCTCCTGCGCCGTGGCCAAGCTTCGCAGCATATGGTATCCCAGGCTTCCGGGGCGCCCGAGCAGAAGTGGACTCCCAGCGGTGTCCCGAAGCCGACATTAGGGGCGTGCGGGATCTGCTTCACGTGATCAGCGATTCCGATGTCAATAAAGACCCAGGAGACCAGAAATAAACAGCCACACAGCAGGATGAGCTATGCTCTCTGCAAACCCATTACAGTTTCATACTCCCAGGATTCCTAATAAATTATAGGGTGCAATAATCATTGACCCTTCCTCACAGGATGTTACGACGGTGTTTTTAAGCATTTTTCATCTCCCCCTAAGTCTCAGTATGAGGTCTTGCATATTCCTTCTCAAAAGCCACATTTGACTTTGATCTGTTATGCCTCAGCAGCCATTGGCTGACGCGTTATATTCTCATAAGCTCCGTGAAGCCCAGAGGCGGGCGATGAACCTCGTATTGAGAAGCTCTCATTTAGACTAAAGTCTCATAGCAAAAATGTATAACAGTGATTAAGGATATGGGGTCTAGAAGGCAGAGATGCAACAATAGAATTACACAGCCAGAGTGAGGCAGAAAGCTGGCTTCGTCTATAGCTCTGCAGCCTTCAATCGATACTTTTAAACGGGGCCTCTGCAGAACAGCCCCAGAGCTCCCAGCAATGACCCCTCTTATGAACACAATAGTTTCATTTTAAGTGTAGTTAAATAAATAAAGTACTGATTTCCTGTGAACCAAGACAAAAGGTAGATTTCTTTTGCAGCCAGATCTCATTTTATTCTGGGTCTCTCAGACAAGGTGACATTATACATCCCAGCTGAGTGTTTTTTGCAGATTTTTGTCTCATGCGCGCTGATGTTCTCTACAAAAAAAAAAAGTATTCCTCTGACTACCGGATATATGAGTTCAAATACGGACCTGAATGCAACGCAACCAACCTGGAGTGATCGCATAGCATGCGCATGTGTGCCAACACGTGAGGATTCGTGTTTTTGTGTGTGTGGTCATGTATATATTACATTGTTGGGACCAAATGTCTCTACAATGTGATAAAAACCTGCTATTTTTATGTTGTGGGAAACATATTTTCAATCCCCACAAAAAAATAAAATCAGTGAATGCAATGAAAAAACTAAAAATGCAGAAAGTCTTTTATTTAGTTTGGTTACTTATGATTATGATTAGGGCTGGGTAGGGGCATTGTTTTGCCCATAGAAATGAATGGATGGTCCCCACGAATATATGAATACAAACGTGTGTGTGTGTGTGCGTGTGTGTGTGTGTACTGTATGTGCGTGTTTTGGCCTCTGCTCTGCCTTCTGATTCTGACAGACAACCTTTATTCCAGGACAGGCAATCAGAATACTTAAGATACTATTAAGAATGATCATATTTGTTCATTGTCGCATAACTTTTCATACACGTAAGAGATATATGAATTGTATAGTAAAAGAAGACATTCTATAGAAGCACACAAACCCGATTCTTTACATCAATTATGATTTGATTTCTAGTTTTCCATGCTGGTAGTAAGGTATAACTGTAAAATACTCACAAAATTAGACTGAAGACATTTTACAAGTCATTTAACTAGGGATGGCAGTCACCTTCAAAAAATAGTGTACCATCAGTGAAAACAGCTGCTGTTTCAGATACGGAGAGGGATAGGCAAGACATCCTGGGATCTTTCGAACTGAGCCTGTCTACACTGCAAGGATCAGTCTCATCTGAATTCTGTCAGCGCTGCCGGCTGCTAAGCGAGGGGAAAGAAAGGGAAAAGCTAATGCATAAATCTAAATCTAAGGCCGGTCCACGAGGAACGAGGTCGAGCATTCTAAGTGCCAGCGGCAGCGCTAGCCAGGAACACCTTGTTGACACCGCAGAGGTGAATCCGTAACAGGGTTGTGATGGAGGGGGTCCTGCCACGGCTGCTCAGAATTCTAAGTCAGTCTGACCCCCCTTTAAAAATTCACCGCAACTTTAATGCCCATTAAATAATAATGGAGTGCTCCAAATGTAATGCGTCTGAATATTTATAAGTGGTCTGGAAGTGAACAATGGACACAATGGAAGCCATATAATTTCCTGACTGCTTTTGTGCTTGCGTAGAGGACTTGGCCACACGTGAACGAGATAACAATGTGTGTGCGCTGGGTGTGACTGAAGCTAAATCGACGGATACTGAAAGTGGATGTTTAAATGTGAAAGAAAGAAATATTAGCTGATGCAATAAAAAAAAACAAAACAAAAAAAAGCGGCAAAAAGTGTGCCTGGAGAGGTGAACAGACGCAGACTTCTGCATGAAGCGTTAGAGATCACATGACCAAGCAGTAGTGGGAGTAGGGGCTCTGAGGGAGCACAGCACCCCTGGTGGTCATTAGCGGTAATGTAGCATCAAAATACTTGTAGTGCAGCATGCCCATGCCCATGCCTATGGCTTTCATCGAAGAAAATCATACTGTAGTGCTATGTTAATTATCGGACGTAATTTTTCCGTGGCAGACTATTATAATTTTGGCTGTTTTGGCTCTCAGCAATCTGATCTCATAACATCTTCCCACGCCTATGAGGTTAGGTTTGGGGTTGAGGAGTTTTGACACCCTCCGCATGGAAAGTTCCTAAACTATTGACTTATGACTGATGGGACGGGTGTTTACAATTCCCCACTAGGCCCAGACCACATTAAAGCCCTCGAGAAAATCCCTCGGCAGAGCAGTACAAACAACCTGGTAATTGACTTAAATCAGCTACTAGCTGTTTCACAAAGCTTAGGAAAAAGTGTCACTATTAGGGGGAATTGGGAGAATGGACAAGAGATACTGTGGCGAATACAGGCCTTTGTCCCTTTGTCCTGTTCTGTATGACTGATTATTGTCTGTGGAGAACATTGTACTAATACCACTGACCATGGTCATTAATTACAATGCCTTGCAAAAGTATTCACCCCCTTGGCATTCTCTCTATTTTGTTCACTTACAACCTGGAATTTAAATGGATTTTCAATTTGATTTTAAGTGATGGACCTACAAAAAAGAACTACAAAAATAGATAAAAACTTGTTTTAAATAATTCAAAAAAATATTAAACTGAAAAGTGGTGCGTGCATGTGTTTTCACCCCCTTTGCTTTGAAGCCCCAACTACTACCTTCAAAAGCCACTTAATTCGTTAAATAAGATCCACCTG
>JAODKN010000063.1:8613366-8628099 GCA_026774425.1 Petrocephalus zakoni
ACAGTGTGTTCAGTGGTATTACCCCACATTCAGATTCAAAACTGGATTTTGGTTCTGAAAAACAGTGTTATAATGAAGCAGATATTTTATTTCATTTTGTTCCCATCCAAGGATTGGGAATTTTGTACGTTATAAATTTGTTTTAATGAAAATGTCCATTGTAAATTTTACCTGTGTGAGGCGGTCACGGTTTTTAATGGGACCACAGTGACATTGGGGACAGCAGTCAAAAGGTTTTACTGATGAATTCAATGGATGCTTAAGGAAGAGAAAGAGGCACAAGAACAGGATGGCTGACTGATCAGGGCGATTAAAAAAATTGTTTTAACAAAACTGGTCACAAAGAATTGCTGGAGGCTACTGAGAAATACAGCAAATATCTGTGAACGAGGCACAGGTACTGTAGTACAAAATGAAAATGCATTATTGTCATCTGTACATAATGGGAAAAAAAATTATTTAGAATTTAAATTCAAATTAATTGACTGAATTTTCAAGACATTTTCGCTTTTAAAGCATTTGCAGTGGCACTCTTAAAACATTTGGAGCAATATTCATTATCTATCACAATGTTTAACATTAAAGATATTTTCTGTAGCATTCATTATAAGTAGCCTGCATATGTGCTGCACTCATGATTGTGCTTAGTGAACGCCAGGAAAGTGGACAGTGTACACTATCCTTAGGTTTCCAAGGCAACCCTTAGGCCACTGCTCCCCATCGGTGCTTGCATTACAGTAGATCCAGTAAGAAAGCATGCGACACAATCTTATAATTACCTACGGCAGATAATTTAACAAGGCATTCGAGGACAATGTCAAGTCATGTATTATCAGTTGTAAAAAAATCAGCTAGTTACTATACGACCTTTGCTTTCTATAATTTAAATTCATTAGGCTAACATTTTTAAAGACTATTTTATGCAGCCTCAAGAATTTACAAATTTCGGCCCTAATGATGCCATTATGTCTTATTTTCTGGATAAATCTTTTATATTAGTTCTATTATATTTCATGGGTATTAACTTAAATTTGTAGAAGAATAAAAGTTTGATTAAATAAAAATTCCTGAAATCAACAACCACATACTTCTTTTTCTCCCTGCCACATCTATGTCAGGAATTTATCCTGCTCTCAGTAGATCAGCTTATTGTTAGAAGTAATTAGACTTACAATGGTGGCATCATCAGAAAATTTTATATAACCATTATAGTCTTGGATCTGCTGTAGAGATGTTTCTGCCCAACTGCATTGGCTGAGGTCTGCTGGTGAGGAGGCCCTGAATCTGGTCACAAAGGGGAATACTGAGTCCAAGAATTTTAATGATGAGTCTGGATGAGATTACAGTTACAAGTTGAACTGAGGTCTACAAATAGTAATCTTGCATAGCAGTTTTTATTGTCCAAGCGATCCATGGTGGTGTCGTGTGTATCTTATACACATGTTATAGACTTGTTGTGATGGTATGGAAGTCCAGACTATCTAGATTGGTACCTTCAATGTATAGACTTTCAAAATACTTTATTGCCATGACAGCGAGTGACACAGGGAGAGTCGTTAATGAGTGTTCACAATCCATATGATAGATGTAGGCTGGATTGCAGAGTCTGCTGGGCTGCCATATCTCTGTAAAATGTAAAAAACAGCAGTTCCTTCTTTATTTTTGGAAATCTAGTCTTCCTTGGAGAGCAGCCAGTTTATTGCAGAGTGACGGAATGTTGGCCAGAAAAAGGCTGTGCAGAGGACATCAGTAGCTGCAGCATTTGTCCCTCATCTGACCATCTGCTTGCCCGTTTCCCCGCCCGCTTTTGCCAGCTGCATTCAGGTGATTTAGGTCAACTGTGATGTGTCACAGGAGAGAGGAGATCGTAGTCCAAGTTTGACTCGTCCCAAAATTTAACTGAACTTAGTCACTAAAAATTTAAAACATGTAAACGTTCCCATCTAACGGAGAATGTTACCTGAACTTTTGCCAATGTTATGTAAAGGTTGGCAGCAAATATTCTACTGTAACATTAATGGAAAGTTATTTCCACATTTTACATTTTACCAAAGGTTGTATAAAAAAAAAAAAACGTAACTGAAAAATAGAACGTTGGCATTGAAACCTTTGTGTTGAAATTAACTTTGGCCACTGCCAAACTTAAATTATACGACAGGAAAAACAACATTAAACATGTATATCAGCCAAGCCTACGAAGGCTGACACGTGACATCACCACTATCTGACACCGTTTTGCCATCTTGTATTAAACACAATATTTCTTTTATCCATCCTCGGCACTTCACTCAATGAGTACTTAGAGGAATGTAAATAGTATCGCTAAATTAAATAGCAGGATGAGCAGGATTTCAAATCCAAATGCTGATATTAGGCCAAAGCCACAGCACTAGACAATAAAGAAACCATTGACAAGACACTGAATTAAAATGTCCATTTACTACTCAGGCATAGCTACTCAGGATTCAAGAGGCTAAGTGCACTAGACTGGCTGTGCTTCAATTAATTTTTTATAATAAAAGAATGAAAATAGATTTAAATCAGCAGAAGTGTAGATTAATATTTAAACTTAGTCCATTATTTCTAGTCTGTGTCCTCATCTTTTTTTCTTCTTCATCTTACTGCTTTTCTCGCTGAAGGCCTCCCCATGTCCACGGTTTCCAACTTGTTCAGGGGATTCCTCAGATGTTTCCAAGCCAGCTGGGAAATACAATCCCTCCAGTATGCCCTGCGCAAGCCCTGGGGCCTCCACCCAGCAGGATGTGCCAAAAACATTATCGGAGGTCACAGACACCCTTATAAGAACCACCTCAGCTGACTCCTGTCAATACAAAGATACAGTACCTCAATCTTGAGGGCCCCCCCAGATCTTAGAACTCAAGATACTCCTCAAGACCTACATCAGAGAATTATACACGGGAGAAGAGTTGGTCCGCTGCTCCACAGCAAGGCTAGAAGCCTACTTGCACCTACTACTCCCTTCATGAGGTATCAAATAGTTTTTCTTAAACAACTTTGGGGTCTCCTCATTGTCTCTCTCCAAACTAATGCCCAAGGTTTCCTCGCCATGACTGCTTTTGCTGCAAGCCTTCTTATATGTTGGTAACTTTTAGTTGGTTGAGGCCTTAAACATGGTTTACTCAGACTCAATATCCCTTGCTTTACTCAACACATGGGAGAAGTTTTTCTGTCTGTCTGTGTGAACTCAGTTTCTCACACACAGAACCTTCAACCAGATGTTCCCAACAACTGTTAACCTGGGTCATTCTTTGCTATCTGGCCTCCCTATGCACTAAACCCAACTCACCACCAATTCACTACTCAGCCAAAACATAACTACAAAGGCAAGGCACTTCCATAACTCCCTAACGAACCAAAAACAAAGACAGACTAATACAAAACAAAACAGCAGCCAGCTACACACTTGTCAATGCACACACAAAATGATATTTACAAAGATTACCAAAGGCAAGAGTACAAAAGGGTCAGGCGAAGTAGTAAATGAGTTATCTACAATGTGAAGCCAATACTGCAATAAGAGATCAGCAAGCAAATCAAAATGGCTAAAGGAAAATCGAAAATCCAAAACACTCCAAAAGTGACAACTAACAACCAAACAGATACTAACAAGTACAGAAGTAAGAATGAGCAGAGTGAAGCTGATGTGGTGCCGTCGTTCTGAAAGGTGAAGAAGAAACAGACCAAGCAGAACAAAGTGTGTGTGCCCAGTGATCCCGTCTCTACTGCCTTGAAACAACCTAGGCTGGGCTCAGTCACTTAGTGCTGGATAACTGGTTGGGAGATTATGGAGGGATGAATCAGCTGTTATGCTGATGTTTCTGTTGTTTTTCTTCCAAACAGAAATGTCTTACTGAATTATATATAGATAAAACAGACATAATTATATAAATCAAGTGTACTTTGCACAAGGACTTATTTTAAGTGCATTTACCTTGGGATTCAAAACTTGAAAAAAGGCTTTCAGTTAGATTCATTCAGTGCTTTTCTTTTCTTCGTTTATTCACTTGTCAATGTCCTGGTGACTAGTATGTGCATGCATGAGTAAGTGGCATAATGTAACACCAAGCTAACATGCTCCTCGTTTACTTCAATCAAACCCTTGAAACTAGCACTCAGAATGGGTGTGGGTCTGGTTAAAGGGTCCTGACTGAATATAAATAACTGTATACAGTTAATATAAATAACTATATACAAGGCCAGGGAATTAGTGACAAAGTATTATTTATGTAAGATCTTATCAGACTAGCTTCTAGCCATTTCTGGAAGAGTGCAGTGCATTAGTGATACAGCACGACTTTCCCTGGACCAAACCTTGACTCTCAGGGATTTTATACCACTGAAGTGGTCAGTAAGAGCATGTAAAGGGCCCCTTCCAGCAGCTGAACCCATATCCAGCTTATACAGCAGCATCAACACCTCTGAGGGATGATTCGTCTTTCCGACTGGTTCCCCAAGATCAATTTTTAATTTACTGACAGTTCAGCTAATAACAAACCCAATTACACAGTACCTGCCTCCTAATTGACTTAAAGCTGTTCCTGTAGATTTAACCCCTGTTTGGGAAGGAAGTTACTGAGTCAGACCAAAAATAACAAAACCACAGCAATGGCACGACACGTTTAGAATAATAAAAAAAGGGGGGAAAAAACCTTTAGAAATATTCTGAAAATGAGGCAAGAGCCGATCCAGTTCACACAGGAAGCAGGTGAGAACAGGTCAGAGAACAAGGGAGCATTTTTAGAAATAAATTACACAGTGAGAGGGGAAAAGGCAAGGAAAGGAGAGTATCAACAAGAAAAGCGAAGCA
This sequence comes from Petrocephalus zakoni, assembly GCA_026774425.1. Classification (NCBI taxonomy): domain Eukaryota; kingdom Metazoa; phylum Chordata; class Actinopteri; order Osteoglossiformes; family Mormyridae; genus Petrocephalus; species Petrocephalus zakoni. Next base: position 8,618,195 of record JAODKN010000063.1, read on the forward strand.
AAAGCATGTGAACGAAGCTGAACATGGGCTATAAAACTGCACCCGCCAAAAAATGTGTACAAAAATCTTTCCAGCTGCTCACACTCTAACAAACATACGTCTTTTTCTTTGCGTTCTCATTTCATTTCAGCAATGCAATGCTTCATTAAAAATCAATGGACCAGTTTCAAATATCAAGACAAAAATGTCATTCAGTTACAGTACATGCAAAAATGTACATTTTCATAGTTCCAGGTACCAAAAATGAATAGAAAGGTAAAATTGCATTTGGGGAACCTAAGAGATTGAGGTCATTAAGGCATAACTAGGAGGAAGTGGACGACGGAGGATGAAGAAGCTTTACAGTCTCTCCCCCCACCTCACCTCTGGTCCATTGTGATCTTTGGAATAAAGAGGACCCGAAGGACCTACTGAACGAGAAGAAGTGGGGATTCAGGTCTGGAGACAAGAAAGAGATGGTGGAACTGAAGAAATGTCTCCACAAGAGTGTAAGCAGCTGGAAAGATATTTGTAACTTTTGTCACAAATTATAGGAGAGAGCAATCTTATTAGTCTTATTGGGTTCTTGCTGTTTTAGAAGTTGTTTAATCCTGTTCTGATACTGCTTACACTAATACCTGGGCATTCATTGGAAGCTCAGGCTAGCTGCACTTGCGCATAGTTGACTCCTTGACTGCATGTATGCTCTTAACGTGAAAGGCTCTTGTGCCGCCAACATCCAGTGAAAATGGTTCCGTTGATCATGTCCCAGAGGACATCGTTAATCAGGCCCTGGAATACAGCAAGTGCATTGATCAAACCAAAAGGCATCAACAGATACTCAAAGTGACCTGCGGGAGTGTTGAAACCAGTCTTCGTTGCCCTCCATGATCTGGACCAGATGCGTAGGTCCAATTTAGTAAAAATAGTGGCATCCTGAAGCAGGTCATAGGCAGAGTCTAACAGTTATAAAGGGTTATAAAACTGGTCAGTGGAGCAGGCAGAATGCTGTGCCTTAAACACCAGGGAGCACTTTCACCTCATATCAAAACTAAAGACACCAAAACCAGATAAAGAACTGGGGAAACTCTGCACAGGCAAGGCTTCAGTGCCTGATATAGTCAGGCCAGCTCTGCATGGTCCTTCAGTACCTGTTCTCCTCTCCCCAAGTCTCCAGAATGTGCCCAAACTTTGGAAGACATCTTGTGCGGTCCCGGTAAGTGAGGGTGCTCCAGCTCTCTTGAGGACTTCAGGCCAGTTTATTTCAGTTTACATATCATGAAGATCTTTGAGAGCCTGGTACTGAAACAGCTTCAACCCTTGGTATGAGACCACTTGGATCCCTTGCAGTTTGCCTACAAGGCACACGAAGGTGTGGATGATACTCTGATATACATGTGCCCCAGAACCTACTCACATCTAGACAAAGCCAGCACCGCAAACAGCGGTGTACTTTGAAACCCCCTTACTCCTTTGGATCATAGACTACCTGAATAACAGATTTTATGAGGCTCCAAGACTGTGTCAGAGATGGTGGTGAACAACCTCAGGAAGCCTTTCAGTCTCCCTTAATGTTGACCCCGTCCATGTAGTACAACTCCAGCTCTTGACATCTACAGTTCTCAGATGATTCCTCCATTGCAGGATGAATCTGCAATGGCGATGAGTCAGAGTACATCAGGCTACCGGAGGTATTTGTTTTCCTGAAAGTGTGCATTGGAATGGCAAAGGAAAATAGGGTTTTAGGCCAGTCGATTCCAGGATTAAACAAAATTGAGATGTTCTGTCAAGGATTAGTGGCGCAATATCCTTTCCCAATACAACGAGGCCGATCAATTGCTGCAGGAATTGTTGAACAGCTGGAAAGAATTGGCCGTTCCTGTTCATGTTCATTACGCCAGCTTAATCCTTGTTCTTAGTCCCAGTTTACATGATTGTTTTTGGTTTCTCATGAATGCTGCATCGAGTCAATCGGCTATGCTACAGTACCACACCTTTTGTGCGTTCAGTTCACCCCATACCTTCTTTAATTAGCCCTGAATATGGGTAAATGACCAGAATAAGGACTGGCTCCTTATTTCTAATGTCCTGCGGTTCTCACTCATGACAGTGCTGCCATTCCATGCACTGTTGTAGCCATTTTTGAGTGCAAATTAATAATAAGTACAACTTCTATCCAACAGTCTAACAATTCTATCAAATAAGTAATGTAACATTTTGTTTTTTGCTTATGCACACTTTTTTCCTTTTAAAATCCATTTCCACTCCAAACTGCAGTAGTTAATTAACCTCATTACAGGGTTAATCTATCCATAGACAATTTCATCACCGAATATTCAGTGCAACTATTACACAAAATACTGCATAAACAAAGTCTTTCAGGGCAGTCTGCTTAGCCCATTATTTTTATTAGTTTTCCTGGCACCATCACCACATTCAGAGCTTTTGATTCCATTCTCACGTTGCACACATTTTAATTATGTTGATGTGCCTCTTTAATTTACGTTTGCCAGGCTTTCATACAATGTGCACTCTGGCAGTTAGTACCTTTACAGATTCAGTAATCAAATTTGCTTGAAAGTCTGAAACAAGCCTTGTGGTAGATATCTCAATATATAGTAAATGAAATGTGTATTTCACATGACAGTTTCCTTCTACTTAAAAGTGGCTAATGGATAATGTGGGAATTACACATTGTCTTTGTGTCAAAAACATAATGCCTTAATGGCAGAATGTAACCAGGCTATTATAGTTATGTTTTATTTCACAAAAGGAAGGACTGCCTTTTTATTATCATTATCCAGTCATTCCGTTTACGGCTATAGAATTGCAGAAATGACAGTCGCAATGATCCAAAAGCAAAGGCATATTACGGATATGGCTGTGTTAACATTGCTTATTTCCAGGACAACAAGCTGTTCAAAAATATAATACACTGATTAGTCATTATCATAAACACATCCTTAGCAATATAGCCTAGGAAAATGAACATTTAGTATCAAAACAGTTGTTACTGTGCCTGGTTAATAGACAAATAGTTGCTTCGGTTTGTCTGATGATGACCAGGACTGGACTGGCCATCTGGCATTCAGGACAGTCTCCTGGCGGGTTAGTGAGCCCACCAGACTATATGGTGCTGACCCCCCCCCCCCCAAAAAAAAAAAACTTCCAGTCCAGTGCTGATTATGACCACGGGATGTATACTCTGCCAAAGTGGATGGTGCAGCTCTGATGTCTTTAAGCAACTTATGACATTATTTCTGAGCGTGTTGGCAGGTACCAGAAGTAAGGGGAGAAAGAGGCATGAGAGCAGCACAGACAGAGACGAGCAGCACGGAGTACAGAACGACACATGGAGGAGAATGCTGAAGACTAGGGAGGGAGAGCATGCTAGGGGAGGATCTGAGCAATGATGGAACACCAACGCAAAGTGGCATGTAGAGGTACTAAGATTAGGGAGCAGGAAACACAGAGCGATAAGCAGATTCCTGTACAAGCTGCAGAAGACAGAGAAATGTGCAGCTAATAGCACACGTTTCCTGGTGCTATTAAGGCATTAGTGGTAGAACAGAATGGGGTAAATAGGATGTCACATTCAGACTGACTCAGGCTTTAAGTGTCCACCGAATGTCACCGGCAGGTTATACATCTTAGTAAGAAAGGAGAGGAACAGAGATCAGAGCACCACAAGCATTATTAATATCAGAACAGATTTTGTTCCCCAAGCACATCGAAAGGAATGTACAAGGAATTTCCTTGTGGGGTTGCACATAAAAACTTACAGGCACATATAAATAAGGAGGGTGTAAATACATGGCAGAAGGAGAGGTTAACAGTTATGTAGAGTTGGGGTGGTTTCTGATTATCAGATGTAATGCAAGACTGAATGCAGCGTTCCATCATTCTGGGCGCAGTGAGTTAGAGAGGATGAGAGCAAAATACAAATACTAGTATCCCATGGGGTCTCCCCACTCATATCCCTAATGTATAAAATTGGTATTGGTAACACTTTCTATAAAGCCCATATTCATAAAGCCTAATACCTGTTCTTATAATTTATTGTAACACATTGTAACTATTTGTAAAAAGGCATAACACATTATAGCCATGTGTATCATGCAGTATAAATGCAATACAAAACATAATTAATGCTTATACTGGCCATTAAAATGCATTATGAAGGTATGTACAGTATAATGCATTATAGATGAGACCTTCATAAAGCATTCATAATGCACAATACACAAGGCTGTGTTATGTGTTATGACTTTTGATAAATATTTATAGCCATGGTTATAATACCTTACAAATGCATAATTTTTTGTTATGAATGCGTTTATAAATTATTAAAAATATGGCCTTATGTAAAGTGTTATTTTATTTTATCCTTGAGTGGTAATGGTGGTGATTGGAAGCGAGTGGGTACCCTGCAGTGACGAGCAGTCAGACCAGCATCAGGCAGAACAGAAAACTCGTCTTAAGAAGAACTCCCTATGAGAGAATAAAAGAGAATTAAATGATTATCTGAGTTAAATGCAGCACAGAGGCCCAAGACAATGAATACAGAAGTCATGCCGTAAGTTCCGAGCAGATAGAAAGACATTTTTAGTGGAGTTCAGAAGGTCGTTGGAAAGTTGATGGTGGAGAGCGTGATCCAGTGTTTTGGATATGGAAAGTAGTAACAGTCTGATAGCATATTATTGGAGAGAACAAACATACAGAGGATGTTCTGAGGTGGATTTGGAGATTGCTTAGAAGAATGCAGGGGAAAAAACATGGAGAACAATGACTGTTGTTGAGATGGATTATCTTTCGATACATTCAAGAAGGAGACATTTAGTCCCCAGGAGGGGTACATTTATTCCCAGTGGAGGTAGGCAGGTGAGGATGGCATGAGGATGGTGTGCTCTCATGGGTGTTTGGTGGTCAGTGGGGGTTGGGGTGTCTTTGGTCAGGGTCTTGAGGTGTGGGCCAGGCAGGAAGGCAGCGGTCAAGTCTGGCAGCTATTAGTCAGCATCTGGATTTAGAAATAATGTTCATACGGTCCGTTAGAGTAGACCACTTTTTTATCCTTACCATGGAATGGGTGGATTCAGTGAAGCTCCAGGGAGAGCCAGTCCTATTGTCTTTAGTGAGGTATAATAATTGCCTGAAAGTCAGGTGTTATCACTGCCCTGCCCTGCTGGTGGTGTTCCCTGTATACTCTGCTAGACTAACATGGTGATAAATTTCCCGAGGCTCTGTTGTCACACTTTCTTGGTGTTTTATGTCGCCTTTCTGGTTCCATCAGATGTTTAACAATAGGTAAGGGCAAAGTACACTTTTTGCTTATGGGAGTTTTACTTACACAAATGCTCTGAGGGCAGAACTAAAAGTGATTGGTTCACAGAGATAACCACATGATAATCAGATCATGTGTCAGATGTCAGACCAACCAATTAGATGTCTTATTCCTGCCTCACTGAGTTGCTTGAACTCCCCCCCCCCCTACAATCTGAAGTAAAATTCCCACAAGTACATTTTTCATGTGACGAAGGGGAAGTAAGCATTTAGGGTAATGAAAGAGTGCGAAAAGGTAAAGCAGATCTAGCTAGAATACTTGGCATCAGGGGAAAAAAGCAAAGGATGGTTGGTTCAACTCCCAGCTCTGCTCTGTGTGCACATCACATGTATTACCTCTACTTATTTCAGGTTCATCTTGCAGTCCAAGGACACGCCTTCTAAACTACATCATCCCTCGCATATTACTGAGTGTGTCCATGTGTGTGCCCTGGAATGGATGCACCCCAGCCTTGTGCTCCATGCTACCAGACCCTTCCTGTACCCTCACAAACCTGAGTAGTATAAGCAGCAGGACGGTATAGAGATGGATTTGCAGCTGCAGCTGATGGGCTCAGTTAGTAACACTGACATTGGGGAAAGGAAAGTGAAAGGGAGACTGCATGATTGAAAATCTGAGATTTACAGACACACACACCCGCAGTGAACACCGTCACCATGCAGCGTAAGACAGCAAAAGGTAGGGGGAAACACATTAGAGAGAATATTAGCATAAAACAAACATATGGGATGGCTGAAATACCCACAAACATCAATGCTATTGAGAGGGCAGAGACTGGAGGACAACATGGTAACATTTTACTCGAGGGGGCACTAATAATGTAGTACTGCTCCCTTACTTAATGCATTCATTAATCAGTAAATCAGTAAACTTTTAGTTACTTGAAGGAACTTTATTATTATTTATTAGTTTGTTCTTGAGCAGTGAGAACCTGAGAAAGTTATTTGAGCCCCCTCAAGTAAAGTGCTACCCATTTCATCAGTTCAATTTATTCTTATATAGCGCCTTTCGCAACACAGTTGCTACAGTACCCTTGATAAGAATATGCGGCAATCTGTTATTTGTTCATTTATATGAAATGGCTCATGATACTAGGGAAAAAGGCGAAAAATACCAGAAGACAATAGAGGAGAGGTATAAAAAAAATCCTAGTAAGGAGAACGATTTCTTCCATTAAATCATCTGCAGTAGATAATAACAAAAAGTAACCCTATAAGACATTGCACTTCGTACCTAAAGAGAGAGCAGCTGAAAAATAAGCCACTGAAGAAGAAGATTCAAGACAAAAATAACCCATCTGAACCCCCACATCCAGCCAGTGATGGAGAATAAGTGAGTTATCAGTTATCAGACCTTATTTAGATCTCAAATAAGTCAAGAAGAAAGTCAGGAGAAATACTTTAGATATGAAGCTAGGGCCCTCGATGGCAGAATGACAGTTCCATACAGCACCTGAAAGATATGCACATGACGAGATTATAGATACGATCTGTTATAGTTACAATACCAATAGGAATCATGGAGTAGTTATAGCAGTGACAGAAAAGGAAGATACACTCAGTGGTGACTTCATTAGCTACAGCTAGCTTGTATTGTGTATGACAGTGTTCCCCAACCTGGTCTATGGGGACCCCCAGACAGTCCATGTTTTTGCTTCTTTCCAGCTCCCTGCCAGACTGTCTGGGAGTCCCCGAGGTCCGATTTGGGAAACACTGGTGTAACGCCACGCTTCTGCCTCCAGGACCGCTTCCAGGGTAGACAAGTTACGTGTACAGACAAGCCATTCAGCACAGCGCTGTTGTTCTGAGCTGTTATTTTTGGACTAGCGGCCTTCCAGTTAGCATTAATGACTCAGACCATTCTCTGCTGATCTCTCTTATTAAGAAAGTACTTTTGTGCCCACAGAAACTGAACTGGCAAGATGGTCTCTTTTTTGTGTTTACAGCGCCATTCTGTGTGAACTCTGAACAATCTGTAGTTTATTTCTAGAAGAATATCTGTTTTTGAGAAGCAGGAGTCACTATGTCTGGCACCACAGACATACCACATTCAGAATCTCTTGTATCACACACTGTAACCATTGTAATTCTCTTGAATACTCTTGTGTGCTGTGTGTATTCATTGCAGCCACGCGATTCACTGTTTGGAGGGACTCTATAGATACATCAGGCATTATTGATCTGTAACATGGTTATTGTCCAATTCTCTGTTCAGTACAGAGAGGTCAACAAGAGGTCCATCATGTCAATGAAATATCTTCTTCTGCATACACAGATAATTGGGAAAAAACCATTATGGTTCAATCCCTGAACTGTGGTAGTCTATTCAACTTAGTGCAGACGAGTTAGAAGAGTCTGTGGGTTTGGTGGACTGTAATGAGAAAGTAATATTTTCTGACCCACAGAATCAAGAAATTGCTGCCAAGTCAACCAACAAGCCAGCTTTGGTTCTTCTATGCAATCTTTATCCTCTTTATCAACCTTGAAATATATCTAAGGATTGCTGCAGAAATATTTTGGCCTTGGTCAGGATGGTTTTGAGTATCTACAGTAATCAATAACAGTTTCAGCTTACAGTACGTCAGATCCAATTGTCAGAAACCTGACTGAAATATCAAGTTAAATAAAAATCAATTTCATTCTACATATTATATTCTAACAGCCTCTTTTGAGGGTCCAATTTTGAGTAACAGAACAAAAAGACAATCACTTCTTCGTCCTTGCAGGGTGAATTAAATACAATTTAATTAAAAAACTAATTACTGATTGCCACACAGTACCTGGAATATTTAATTGCACATCATTCATTAAAATGCTTTGTACTAGTATAAAGTTCCAAATGTTCCCTAGGCTTTTCACTATACTCCGCTACTAAATCAAAGATTTATTTGATAAAATGGAATTAATTATCAAGAATAGGAGTGAGTACTGAATCAATCTTATGTTAATGTTTCTGTTGCTTGTCAGGTAAATTGGAAAGCTGACATAAGACAACATTATTTTACTTTCTATGGCCGGGTGATTAGTGTTGCTTTGCAACCCTGAACAGTGGAGAGACTGTGGCACCAAATTTAATGATTTTCTGTTATATACAAGAGTAATTACAAAGTTTAAAATCACAAATATAAAAAGCAAATTTTGCACATTGTGCAGATTAGCAAAAAAATTAATGTAAGAATGCAAGAATTCTATAAACAAATATTAAATTTTAATTAGATTCCATTTTAATTGCACTTCCTTAAATTTCAGTTCAAATTGCAATTCTGAATCCTGCTTTAAACAATTTAAATTCAGTTTAGATTCATGAATTGTATTGGAATGTCAGGATCATTATAATTCAGTTCGAAATGGTGCACAGTCCTGCTACATATACTGACAATCACTGTACTTTTCTAAGATACAAAACATATTGACGTTCCAGGTGATTTTATCACAAATGGATCTATTCTAACCAGTGTGAAGGAGAAATCCTTTTAACAAATTTCATCAAATTTGGAAAATAGATTTTTTTTGTGACATTTTCCATTTTATTTCACCATCTTGGTTTGTCTTGTTTAGTAGACTGCTATTAGAATCCACATTCACATTATGCATAGTTTTTAAAGAGGTTTTTGTGAGGTAGGTCAAAATGCTTTCTTGAATTTTGTATCAGAGCTGCCTTTATATTAATAATACATTATAATTGCATTGCACCCTGTAGACTAAACCATAGCTGTAAAGACAACCTTAATTTCAGAAACTTAAGTTTGATTGCTAACAAAATTTATAATAGGTGTGATATCTGGATTGCTTATTCCTGCCTGCTTTATCTTGCCTGTATAAATTGCTGAATGGAATAAAAATGACACAGTGGATCCCCAGGACAAGAATGTGTTTAAATCTTTGTTTTGTTCTTTGTTAACATTTTCTCTCTGACTAATTGAGATTGATTAGTATAGAAAGCAATCTGTGCTGTTTTGGAATATCGCAGTCAAAGAGCATTGGATTATTCTCATTTACATATATATGGCAGAGCTCTGAGGACATAGAAGATGACTTTGTAACTTTCAAGGAATGTTTTAATTTAGAAGTTGGATTTTTAGTTTATAGTAGAGAAATACATAGCTACCATTCATTCATGTTCTGAAATTACTGGTCCTAAGGTCACAGGGGGTCTGGAGCCTATCCTGGAGGCAGGGAACAACCCAAGATGGGGCATCAACCCATCACAGGGCACACTCACTCACACACACACACACACACACACACACATACACACACACCTATGGGCAAGTTGGTAACGCCAATGAACCTCAGCATGTTTTTGGACTATGGGGGTAAACCAGAGTACCTGGAGGAAATCCCACAGTGACACAGGGAGAACATGAAAACTCCACACACGTGGAGCCATGGTTGAGATGTGAGGCAACAGTGCTAACCACTGCACCACCGCAATAGCCACAATATTATGTTAAATTCAATTGCTTAGCTGAAAGTTATTGATACAATTTTTATCTACATATACAACTGGACAGAGCCGGCCCAAGGCATAAGCGAACTAAGCGGCCGCTTGGGGCCCCCACGCCACCAGGGGGCCCCCATGAGTG
>JAODKN010000063.1:8634445-8664202 GCA_026774425.1 Petrocephalus zakoni
TCCCAGCAGGGACCTGTCAGGGACCAGCCATGGCCCCATCAAGGAAACAGGGGAAATTTCAAGCGACTGCATCTGTACTTCTCTGAGAGTGGGAGGGCAGAACTTCGCTTTCTGCATTGCTTACCGTCTGCCTATATTTTCACCATCATTAAGCTGTCACGATCCAGGCTTTGTTCAAGGTAATATGAAGTAATGATGGATTTCCCAAATAACACAGGTGACCTGTCATTCACAACAGAAATGGCCCAGCATAAATATCAGGGCTTTGTTCAAGGTAATATGGTGTAATAACGAATATCTTTACCAAACGTAGTTAGGGCAATAGGGTTTGAGGATAAATAACATCAGTGCATGTAAAAGGTGCCAAGTAAATAGAAGTAGCAAAGCAATAGATGTTCCAGTACCCTATAAATCACAGTCCTATTGAAATATGCTATTCCCATTTTATTCCTGTAGTGCAGAAGAACCAGTTCCCTAGCAGGGCTCCACCCTCGGACATTCCCTAAATAAATGGATACACTGCAAGCTAATTCTTATTTGCTTTAGGTAAAGTATTGTAGTGCTGGGGGTATCCATCGGGCAATGCTTGCTGGACTGATGCCAAGTGTAAATGATGTAAATAGCAGTGTGTAATTACCGTCGATTGTGTGAACAGTAATTTTATGTGTAGCGTTTAATGTTAATTTTTGTAAAAAATGTGTGCATCTGCACCCACCGTGCAATGTGCAAGTAGTCAGGGCGGCTAACCCGGTGAGCAGCGTGCATTACTTGTCAGAGTGACTGGCATATGTCAATAAAAGCAATCTTTGTGCTTTCCCGCACTTTCAGCATCACTCATTATTCCACGCACCGTCACCATGTCTGGTAGCCACACTACAATGTATTATAAAATGTGCTATTACCTACCTAGCAATTTTCCAACCACTTGTAGGCTGAAGGGAGCCTAAAGCCTGTTGCAGGAAGCATGAGGCACCATGCAGGAGAACATCTGCACAAACTTTAGAGATGACAGTTTACCTAACTGCTTGTCCTTAGAATGCAGGAGGAGTACCAGGAGGAAACCCACATAATGGCAAGAATTTGACTGTTTTTGCATCATATGAAATCTTTTGGGTCTAACCATTAACCAATCAGTTCCACCTTCACTGTTAACGCATCAGAGCCCCTACAAGTACAAGTACTCCTCAGGAAGGAGCCAATACTGCTGGGCTGGTCAAGTCTCTCAGGAAGAGAGGGACCAGAGATAACATGGGTAGAAAATGCACAGAGAATACTTCAGTACATTGGTCACGGATTCTTGTAGCCACAAGTGATGAAACTAAGTTTGGGCGTACACTATTCACTTCAGCCAAAAGAACCCCCAAACAAGGCTCCAGCCAGTTTCCTCCATCCTCTACAAATTCCCAGTCACCGATGGACCTATCCCACCATGGATTTCAAGCAGGGGAGCAAAGGTTACCGTTCCCTCTGCAGAGGATGCGATGACCAGACACCAGAAAGCATGGAGAAAGGTCTGTTCAGCTCTCAACATGTTAGACTACCAGCAGCAGGTAAGCCACAAAATGAGGCCTATACCTTCAGTATGACTAGGTCAAGGTGTTTAGCAGTCAACTCTTGTGCATGAGTCTCTCAGTCTCACATTGTGCTACAGCAATTCCTTAAGGATTGTAAGATGGGCCAACTGAATGGCTTACCCACACATTGTGTTGTGACCAGATTTCACTTCTCCTCTTTACCTGCTTCTCTGAATTGGCAAGATTCCGCAGTCCAGAAGTGCATTTGTGCTTGCCCTCCAGTCACACCCTGAAAATAAACCTTATTCGGGATTTCCATTGAGGGTATCCCGACCACCCTACTCTGCTTGGACTTAGCTGTCGGGGACGGATACTGTTACCCGATGCATGAGCAGCTAGTGGTGCTAACGAGATCGGCCCACCGAAACATCACTGAGCAAGGACTATTACATGAATAAAATCACAGAGACTTATCTGTTTGTCTTTACACAATCTTGAGACTCTTGTTTGTGGGTACAGATATTCCTGGAGTATTCCTGCCTATTTTCTTGTAGGAAAGCTTGTTTTATGAATAGTTTATTTTGTTATTCCCTGAGCTTCCTTCCATTTTTGTCTGCCCTCATGCAGTTTTTTTTTGTCAGTAAAGACTGTTTCTTTCGCTCACAACCCGTGGCTTTTTTCGAAATTGTGCTCACCTTATTGCAGATACTTGACAGCTAGGCTCACTTAGATGCTTGTTAGTTTGAATAGCTGAATTCCTTCTACACTGTACATTTTTAGCACATTCACCTACATTGATATAGATCTTTATCTAATACTATGCTCCTATCTCAGCATTGTACTCCTTTTTTGCGTAAAATTTAGTGTTCACTATTTAAATTTAGCCGTAAATTAAAATAAAGCTAGCTACTTTCCGTCTTCATCTTTCCCTTGTCCTGCTAACCACATATTCCTGTTGTACTGCATTAAGATGTAATAATGAATTAAACATCGCAGTGAACATTTTTTGGCAACGGGCATTACGGTAACCCTCAAACCCTAACCCAAGCTTGAACCCTTAAGGCAACCCTAGCCCTAACCCTAATAGCAACCCTAACCATTTGTCTATAATTGTGTACTGTATAATGTAGTTATACAATGTCATATAGAGCATATACTTGTTTCATTTCCTGTTTACCCTCTACATGTTGAACGTCCAGTACAACATCAGTTCTTTACACCTATGGACTTCCTCACATGACTTCTCCTTTGTACGATATTCCAGCCACAGAGTCAGAGTACAGAGCAGAGGGCTTTGCCTTGCGATACAAGGAGAATAACCTGCAGCTCAACATCAGGAAGACAAAGAGGCTGGTGGTGCGCTTCCAGAGTAACACAGAGCCCCTGAGATCAGTCATCATTGACTGAGAGCTGGGGGAAGGGCAGTGGTGCAGGGCTATATGTATCTGGGGATCCATCTGAACAACAGACTTGCCTGGGCGAACAACACAGTGGCGCTGCAGAAGAATGGCCAGAGCAGACCCTACGTTCTGATTAGGCTCCGATCCTTTTACATGTGTAGCAAACTGCTGTGTACGTCTTATCAGCCTGTAGTTGCTAATATGTTTTTCTACCCTGTGACCTGCTGGGGAAGTGGCATAAGTTCAGGTTCAGTCAATGCCAAATGCCGGAACCACCTCATCAGCAGCTACGAGCTCATTTCAAATGGAATTTTCCAAGCTTAATTAGGACTGCTTGGCCAACATTAAAAAGTAATGGACTCCGGGAGACACCGAAACTAAGGCGACAGGTCCCGGCTTTGTGAAATTCCTTTCAATCAACTAACTGAAACCAGGAGAAAGCTTCCGTAACAGGTCTTACTCTGCTTGGTGACTTGGATGGATTGTAATGAGGAATGACAAAGGTCACATCCTTTGTGTTCTTGGAAGTGGCACAATTATTTTTGCTTTTGCTTCCGTTAAGTATTCCTCTAGCATGTCAAATCAGGAGGCTTGCAGTTTGATTAAAATAAGTTTTACTACAGCGTCAACAACAGCTATGAGGGCAAAAAAAAGTAAAAAATAATTTTAAGATGCCAGATTAACTTAAAACTGTAAGTTGTGACTATGACTATGATTTAAAGTGTTAATGTTAATTAAGTGTTTATGTTAATCATATATTGAAATTTGCAGAATTGAAATAACCATGTATTGAAATAACCAAACGGTGGACCTTTTCAGAGCGAGGTCATGAACATGTCTGCAAAGTGTTCATTTGACGAAAGAGCGCTGCTGGGATGTGATGTGAGGTGAGTGGATGCTTTTATCAATGAATTCAACTAAACCCAAACATTTTGTTAGTCAGGAACCCAATTTGTGTGTATATATACATATTTGTGCATAAAATTTGCTTTTTTTCGCCGGCTTTGTAAATCCGCTCGTCAGCAGGTGTGGTGCTCATGCCTAAAGCTACCAGTGTCTTCTCAGTCATTTGGAAGTATTTCACTTATTTAAAATCTGACATCGAGAACACACTGTTCATCGGATAGTCCATCTAAAAAGCTGTGGAACTAAAGGTAGAATCAGACATACATTTTGCGTCTCTGATAGAGGCACACAGCTGAGTTGGAGGAGTCTGTGGCCCCGCGATATGTGCCGGCTGGTGCAGCCTCTAAACGGCTACTAAAAACCAGGTAACAGTGGGAAATATTACCGATGTGGTGACGTTTGATGTCTCTTTATGTTTCATGCCTTTTTTTCCCCAGAACAAAAGTAGTGTACAGGTGTGGGGGAAGAATCTGAGATGTTATTTTTTTTAGGCCATGTTGTGTAGCCCTAGATATTGTAACGTTGTGACTTTTTCACTGAATAGAAAAAGGCAACCAGTAGGCTGTTCAATGCCAGTAGTAACTTTGTCTATAACTGTACAGACTAACAGGGGCACCAGGATGTGTTTGAACCACCCCGATCATTTATTAAGATGAACTGCCGCGTCGATGGCTAGAGAAACTCTCGCTCAGCATGTCTTCATTAGGCTCTCCCTAGCACGTATCCCTTAACATGTCTGACCTCCTCGTTCACCCCCTCAACACGAAGCCCACCACTCACAACGAATACCCATTCGGCAGCCTGTTTATTCCCGCCTGAGCACCTCCACCCCATTCAGAGGATCATGACACTCAGGTGACAAGACGGCAACACGGAGGGGAGGGGCGAGGCATGCTTAGGCAGAGAGATGTTTTAATTAAATTTTAATTAAATAAGTTTTAATTAAATTTTAATTAGTTAGAATTCCAATTCCTGATATTAGAATTTGGCATTTTAACTAGTTAAATTTGAAATCCTGATATCAGAAACTGGAATTTTAACTAGTTAAAATTCCAGCTCCCACTGAAATAAATGAGAAAATTGGTCTGAATCTCACTAGCCAAAATAGATTTCCCGATACCAGGAATTGGCATTTTAACTAGTTAAAATGGAATTTCTGATATCAAGAATTGCCATTCCAACTAGTTGTAACTGAATTTGTGATATCAGAAATACACATTATAACTAGTGACAATTTAATCTCTGATATCAAGAATGTTCATTCTAACTAGTTAGAATTGAATTTGTGATATACTCTAAAAAAAGAATTAAAGCTAAAATGGCTTGCCGTATAAAGAATTACCATTCTAACTAGTTGGAACTTAATTTGTGATATCAGAAATACACATTATAACTAGTGACAATTGAATTTCTGATATCAAGAATTTGCATTATAACTAGTTAGAACTGAATCTAAAAACAAGTTACAGTAAAGCTAAAACAGCTTGCCATAGTGAAGCTTCATCTACAAATCTGCTAACCTGATAGGCAAACCACAGGTTTACTTGTTGGGAACCTATATCAAAGCATTTAAGGTCTTGAAGTGTATTTAGATGGAGACAGAAATGAGGCAGGAGGGTACCTTACATAGGTCCAGTGACCTGCTGAAGGTTTGAGTGAAGATGCAAGCCAGTCGATCGGTACACACTTTCTGGTAAGAGAGTAAGCTGCTTTAGGGGCAGGTGCTTTCCTGATATTTTGAAGGAGTCAGTATATGTCTCCCACACAGATCATGAATGCAGTCTGGTTAGTGAGTGGGGTGTGTAATTTGGACAGAGGAGGTGGCACAAGAGATGGGAGGACTGGACCTGCTCTTCTAAAATCTGCAGTAGAATGCATTCAGGTTATTAGCTGGCGCATGGGCTGCCATTATTTGGACTGGTGGCTTATTGTAGTTGATGATGTCATGTATGCCTTTCCACATTGACATTGGGTTGTTGAAAGAGAGCTTTGCAGAGTAGTTTTTTGGCAGATTAACTCCATTTGGCTGCTTTGATATCCTTTGTCAGTGCATTCCTTAGCTGCTAATATAGGGCCCTATAATTGGCTACCTCTTTGGACCAGCAAAGCTTTCTGTTTGAGGCAGTAAACCAGGATTTATTATTGTTGTTGTATTTAATCCAGATTCAGGCAGGAATGTCCTTTCTCAAGCTAATGTAGGATGTCATGATGTTTAGATAAGAAAAACTACTCCAACTCTTACTGGGAGCATAAAGGTTTGCAGTTTTTAAAAATGATACTTCAGAAGTATGTTGCTCCTCATCCTTTTCACCTCGATGCCCATTTGAGTGGTTTGTGGTTGGGAATAGAATTGCGGTGGCAGGAAGTACAGGGCAGTAGAAAATGAGAAATCCATGTCTGTCCAATTGAGAAGTAGCAGCTTGTCCATTGCGAAGAGTAGTGAGGAATGTAGCAGTGGAACATGTGGACCTTGCTACCATAGTGCACGTGTCACACCCTCCTCCAGTGAGACTGCAGAGCGGCCTAATTAGCCTCACCTGACTGGATCTCCCTAATAGTTCCGCTCCTCCCCGCATTTTGTGCGAGTCATTGCCATTCTTTTCCTGTATGCATACTGAGCACTTTACTCTTGTTCCCTGTGCTGCCCTGACCCGACCCATCTGCCTGATCCTGTCAGTCTCAGTCTTCCCCAGATCCCCACGTATCACCAGCTCATGTCCCGTGACCTCGGTGTCGGCCTGATTCTGTTAGCTATCCTGAACCCTGCCCTCGGTCTCTCGACTTCCATTTCGCCGATTTGGACTGTTTGCCTGGGATCGAATAAAGATTTTTCCTCTTTCCTGCAAATCTGCTCAGCTCAGCGTGTTCTGTCTGACACACTGGTGTGTTTGCATATCCTGACCCATGGCACAACCGAATACAATACCCATTAAAGCGGCAGGTGTAATTTTTTTTACTAGTTACCATTATTAATTTTACTACATAGTACATAGTTTACTAGATAGTTACCATTACTGTTGCTACGGGGCAAGGTAGTGCGACGGACAATCCACGTTGCAGCTTACAAAAAATAACGGCACGGAAAAAAGACACAAGAAACAACAGGAACCGTGAGGGGTCTAAACACAGGCAAGTAGCAAACCATAACTAAAGCAAGGAGCAACACAGGAACAAACACAATGCCGCACACAAAGCAAAGCAGAGCACTAACACAATAACTGGGGAACAAAGTAAGGGCAGCTACTGTACTTAATCACATATGATAATGAGGGCTTCAATGAGGGACAGGCGTGGGCTATAAATAATCAGCCAAAAAAGAAGAGACTAGGGGCAACGGGGAACAGGTGAGGGTAATCACAATCACACTGGAGACCCAGGGAACACAGGTGAAATAATAACAAAACTAGGTACATACAAGGGTAAGAATAAACATACAAAAACAAGGGTGAATACAGTAACATTAATGCAAGATAACAGGGGGAAATATAAAAACTCAAACTTACAATAGCAGGGAGACGCTCATAGGGAAACACTAGGAGTTGTGAAGCACACAAGACTAGGGGAACACAATATAGGATGGCCAGTGACAGAACTGGTCAGAGAGGGAAACGGATGTGGCAGGGACAGATCCTGACAATTACAGTTTCACTACTGATGAGTCAAACAACAACGCTAGGGAGTACTACGCCACGTTTTTATTTTGGGATTTAACTGTGTCTTGGATCCTGATTACTTATTTTCACACTTCGTCGCTTTCATAGTGAAAAACATTGCAACTCGGTGCTCAGGTCATACTTAACTGACTCCATTTATGTACCTGCTGTCAGGACCTGTGTCTGCCAGTTCCATCACGTCCCCATTTAGCCAGCAGATGTCGCTGGTCGTCCTATAGCTCCCCAGTGTTCCTAATAATTCCCAGCCTTAGTGTTTCGCTAACAGGTGAATTTCTCACGCCCGTGTCTTCTTTGTGGTTCGTTACCTGTGCATATTTGTGCTTACCTGTGCCCCATTATTCTGTTTGGTCAACGTACGTTTGTTCCAGCTGGTGGCTGGTTAGTGTTCTCTGTGTCGTAAGCCCAGTTGATGTTCTTTGTTATTGTTTTGCCCAGCATTTCCCAGTGTTTGGTTTAGTCCATGTTCATTCCTGTTTATTCTCCCTGCTTTTTCTTCTGACCAACTGTGGTCCTTTTGTTTCTAGTGTAGCGTATGCTCTAGTTTCCAATGAAATACCTTTCATTCTCAGAAAGTTGCTCATGGATTGTCACTCTTGCATTTCGTATTCATATTTCGTATTGCATTGCGTCCAATCATGACACCTATACGTTTACTTTTACAGAACAAACTCAAAGGAGAATATATATTATGAGCCTTGAACCTTCTTAATAAGCAAGACATTTATGAAGAAATCATCTGCTAGAGTTTGTGTTCGTCATTATTTTTCCCCAAAGTCTGGACTAATACATGCCAAATGGAGTAATCCAGGCCATGTGGGAAGTTGAGTCATTGGAGGATTATAGCCATGTCCTTGCTCTGGTACTATTAATGGATGTGGAAAATAAAGTTTTCAGGAAGTGGGTTAGACCAAGTATTGCGTCGGTTTACTTTTACCTTTATTTCATTTGAAAACGTTTTTCATCCAAAGCAACGTGCCATGGTGGTCGCCCTTCCAATTGACGAAATTCAATGTGTACGGTATCAACAAAACAACCCATTTGTTTTTAAGAAGGTTACAGCCATGTTTTACATTTTCCTTAACTCTTAAAATAGCTATCTCTGAGAAAACCATATTAAAAATATATTTAAAGCTGTCAATGAGTTATATAAAATGATCCACATTTTGCTTTCACATAATCAGATCAGCACTGGTCATGAGATGAAACACCTGAGATCCTCTAGTAATCTCAGGACATCTACAAAACATTTATAGTGAGGATCTAAATAACTGCCTGTCAGAGACACCATGAGATTATGTGTCGAGGAAGTAAGATTCATCCTCGTGTAGTGATCTTGCTTTTTATCTGGGTTGGCTTAAAATCCACCAAAAATCTCATGTAAAGAATATAAATGAAAAGGAGTGTTTATCTGTAAAAATAAGCTAACAAATACTGTAATAAATTTATTAAACTAATATCCCATCCTTCACTTCCACTTGTAAAGAGAAAATGTAATTATATATATATATATATATAAAACCGCTCAAAATTATAATTTCATTAAATATATACAATGACTAAATAGCTGAAGCTATAAAACAGATTTTTGTTATTGCTTTACGATTCAGATTTTTTCATTTCTAAAGGGTTTATTTGAAAAGAATCATGTACAAAAAGATATGTACTAATTTAACTGCAATAAGATGAAGAGAGTACGTCATACAAGGTTTACTGAACAGTTAATGTTGAGTATTTTTAGTGACTGAAGGTCACAACAGCACTTCTAAGCATGGTGCTTGTAAGTATTTTCGATAAATGCTGAAACATTTAAACTCTCTCTATTAATTCAGTATACAACACCCATTGAGACAGCATTATGCCTGTCTGTCTGTCTACTGAGTCAACAACTTAAGGATATAGACAAGGTGTGTTCTATTCATCGATTTCTTAAGTGATTCAGGTTACTATCATTTTCAAGGTTTGAAAGGAGGAAATACTCCAAGGACTTCATCTTCAGAAGATCATGTCCTTAACCCTGCATATGCTGCCATCTGCTGCAATAGTAAAAGTGGATAAGCGGTTTGACAGGAGAACGGGATGCGCCATCCAGCAGAGCAAAGCGTAGGACATTAGCATTTGTCCTTGGCAAAGAACAGTGACAGCTCCAGGACCAGATATTTGATGGGCCAAGACTTCCCATTACATGTGTTATTCATTTAAGATATTCAAAACAAGCAATCTGCAGAACAAGCATAACTAGCTGAAGTTCAGTGTATAGTGCTGCCAGTGACCTCAAATTGTCCTTTGACTGAAAAGGGAGTAGGAGCTTAAATTGAGGTACTTTCACTTTAGAGGTGATGCAACGCTGAGCATTGGCATGCACATATTTGACCTTGCAGGAAGGAACACAATACAATCTGAGTAAGAGATAACTCTCTCGCATCCCATCCTATTATTGGGTCCAGTGACAAGGAACAGAACAAGGACCCTAAATGCCTCACTCCAATAGTTTCTCCACCATCATATTCCAGGTAGCAGTTAAAGATGTGTTTGAAACAATGCTCAAAATTCTTAAATCATCAAATTCTGCATTTACAAGCATGCACATTCATGAAGAATGAACAGCATGCTCGTATGAACAGAAGTTGAATTAACTATTAAATTTTTAGAATATAGAAATCATAACATAAAATGTAATGTAAACATAAAATAACTTTATTATGGGTTTGGCCAGTACCATAGCTGGAGTTAAAATGATATATTTTATATCAATAAAACCATATTTATGCGCTGAGAAATATAATAGACCCCAGCATCTTGTGTTATATAAACAGTCTTTTTCAAAGTGTTTTTTTTTTTGACAGCAGTGAATAGTCTTTTCAATATTACAGCTGAAAGGAAACCGATAGGAGAGCATTGCACACACGGGAAATGTACTCAGCGTGTTCCTATGTAAAATAGACAGAGAGGTAAAAGAGTGAGACTGTATCCTACTCAGTGCTCACTACAGCCTGAATTGTCTATTAAGGCTCTTCTGGATCTGATAGAATTCAGGTCTGCACAGCTGAGCCGGCCAAAGCAATCACATGGCATGCCCTGGGACACGGCTGCCATTTTAAAGTTACCGTTTATTTATTTCATCCTTTCTTCTTGTAGAAATTTGACTGGGGTTGAAAAATGTCAACATTCAAATCGACCCCTTAGTTCTGCAGCAAATCTCGAGAGCAATCGAGAACAAGCGCATTCAAAAGAAAGAAAGACAGAAAGTCAGGCGGGACATTTGTGCTTAAACACTGTACTACGTAGTGGAGGTACATCATACCACACAGCAGTCGTGAATATCCCACTTTGTTTTATCGCTCAGTGACTTTATTTACACTAATTTATGTATGACCTACTTATTACCCACTTATGATAGTCGACTAGCTAGTCATAATACCCTAGTGAATGTTGTCTACTTGATGACTTGTCATCTCAACAAGTTTTAAACATCTGTGCTTATGAAAATTACTTAAGAGTGTAGGCCAGCTACACACTACTACTGTTACTGTTCTAATTCACTAAAATTCACTAAAAACAAACAGTCCTCAACATCTTAGCTTAAATAAAATTTCCTCAGGACTATTGAAATAGTTTTTTTTTCCCTCAAATAAGCTGTGATGGCCGAGTGGTTAAGGCGTTGGACTTGAAATCCAATGGGGTCTCCCCGCGCAGGTTCAAACCCTGCTCGCAGCGACATGGTATAACAATTCTATTTTGGACCAGGCAGGTGGCGTAGTGGTTAGGGATGTGACCGTGTAATAGAAAGATTACGGGTTCGAGTCCCCAACCTACAAGTACCACTGAGGTACCCTGAGCCAGGTACCGCCCCCGGGCGCTGAAGTAGCTGCCCCCTGCTGTGTCCCAATGTCACATGGGCTAAATGCAGAAGACACATTTTGTTGTGGTGTGTCAACAATGACAATTAATCACCTTTCATTGTACAGTACATATAAATAAAACTGTCAATGCTATATTCATTCATTTTCCATACATGCTTGGTGCAGGCATTTGGAACCCATCCCATCCCATGGCACAAGGTCAAATGCTACATATAATAAACAAACAACAAAATAAAATAATATATACAATATATATATATACATACAATATATATATATATATATATATACACACACAGTACAGCATCTATTTTGTATATATTGAATTTGCTGTTTCTTTCTGGTTACCCTTATGAAAATTCACTATGGTTTCCTATGGTTTTTTGGGTTTTGGGTACAGGTTTTTTACAGTTACTATGGTACCTCATGGTAATTATGATTACTAAGCTCCTACCCATAGTATTACCATGGTTATTTATAGCACTTCATGGTAACTGTGGTACAACCGTGGTTTACTTATAGCACTGCATGGTAACTGCAGTGAAACCATGATAAAACCATAGTCATACTGTAAACTCATGGTTACCCAAAAAACCATAGTAAAACCATGGTTCATTTTCGTAAGGGTAAATTGGTTGATGGTTTTAGGAGCGAAACTATCCCTCTGTGTGGAAGTGTGGGAGTAATTAGCCCAGTAGTGCTTTCCAGAGGGCAAGAGGGTGCACAGGTGGTGGCAGGGCTGCGTGGGGTCATTGGCATGGTGGTCGCTCTCTGGAGATGCATTGGTATTCACCAACACAAACTGTTATCTATTACATTCCAGCTTGTGCCTATAGATTGTTACCAGCATTTATGAAACAACTTTAGATAAACACTGAGAGATAAACACAGCATTTCAAACAGGTTTCTACAGTATTTCTATGTTAATTTTTATTGTTGCTTTACATGGTATATATAGTGTGGCAACATACATCAATTTAGATCTAATACATCTTCAAAATCATTTATTCTATGCATTGAAACCCTTGTTGGAAAAGTAATATTGAAGATGGATGGATTAAAGGATTTACCCTATTGCTGCCTGAACATGTTCAGCTCCACTTTTAATCCACGAGTACTGGAAGACTGAAAGCTGAATCACTGGTTCAGCTGAAACATGAGATACGGACGGCAAGTAGATGTTAAGGTTTTCCAACTTATTTTATGAGGATGCTCTGAAATGAATCAGTATTGATGACCTAATTATTTTTTTATGGTGCAGTGTTGCATTATGGGTGATGATCAAAGTGACTTCATATGACACCACATTCCTCAAACTTTAGAGAACAACTGGCTCATTTTGGAAATACCCAGGTTGGTAGCCAATGGTCCGTTTGATCAGTGCACTTCTGCTGCCGCCGGCCACACTGGAGACTTGCTGTTACGTGTCGGAACGCAGGGGCACGTGTTGGGCACATGGGGCGCTGGGAATGCCAGAAGAGATTTCCTTGGTGCCAAGCACAATCAAATGTACATGCTCATACCAGAAGCCAAAGCAGCTCCCATATCATGGGGCATATTCAGGCTTCCCCTCATTCATGAGATAACCCTAACCCTCTTATGACACTCTGCTACAGGGCGACGTTTTCAGGTTGGAGAGTGTCGGCAAAATGATGAACCAGTAACTGGTTATTAATGAAGTAATAATTCTCAATCTAATAAAAAGGGGAAAGGGAGGATTACACTGGGAATCAGAATTGTGACATATATAACACTATCTTGTGGGTGGATGAGACAGTACCTGATTAAATGCCCTTTGCTTGGTCATTTACAATTTCCATTTGCCTTTCAAAATAGTAAATGGGACCCACAGTAAATTGTACCATCATTGCCAATTGGATATCAATTCAATTCCCTTGCAGTCAAATGTCTGGTTGGAATTATGTACTATTATGGATAATAGTACAATACTGCTAAAAAAAAAGTCAATCGATACTTTATGAGAAATTCAGGTTCTGATAAATCGATAGTAAATCACACGCACAAAATGCATATTTACCACTCCATACTAATATCCACAGATAATACTCGTATTAATAGTGTGTAGAGCTTCTGTCGTTATGCAGCCATAAACTATTGCATTGAAGGGAATTTCAACAGGGAGTTGTTTATAAGTCAACAATTGCAGTAGAAACAGACTACCATCCCTCTCCCTACGCTTCTTTATGGTGGTCAGGGCTCAGGTGGGCACTAGCATCATCTCCCTAAAGTGCTCACACACCTGCATCGTTCTCAGCCCAGCCACCTCCCGTCTCACCCTAACAACCCTGGCACCCTTCCTAGATAACGGCTCCTGACATTTCGCTATTATGAAAAATAACAAGCAAACTTTCCCCATAGCCCCGCTACAGCATTCAGCAGTTCCTTCCACTGCCAGGACTGATTTTCTGTAAACCCGAGATTCACAATTCTGCTCCCTTATCAGACACATCTTTGCTCCAGGAAAAACCATGTTGCTCTCAGTAGCGTTTGAGTGTGTCAGGTCTTCTACAGTATCTCAATCGTTCTCCGTCTCCAACCAGGGGAATGGATAACCTGATAAATTTAGGGGGCACTATGTAGGGGCCACAAAATCGATCAAGGGGCAGCTTATATCTACCATGGGGCTTGTATTTCTTCAGAGTGAAAGTGCCAACATAAAGCGAGCGGCCGAAGGAGACATTTCGTCAGAGGGCTCAGAATTTCTAGCTTATGCCCCTTCCTCCAGTATATTGCATGCCAACAAAACATTGGTGCGTGTTGTAAAAGTGAAGGTGCAAGGGCTCTCTAAATATCAAATACAATTCTCAAACAGTATATAACCCCCAAAATAAAAATGTCAATGTGAGGGGTATAACCACATTCTCGCCCACTTTCGCAGGATCTCGTTTTGTATTTCCTGTTTCACTTTGTCTCTGCAGACCCTGCACCCCCGCACTTCCTGCGAGAGCCAAAAATGAAATGCCCATTCCCAATAAGCATACAATTTTATGCTCTATCCCCAAGTCATGGGGTATTTTTTGTTGTTCTGATCCGATCAATTATAGAATGATTATTAAGCTCCAAGCTCAAATACAAAGAAAACCATCCCAGATAATTATATTATAGATAATTTATCTATTAATTCGATCATTTATAATATGTAATTATAAAATAATTATATATGTAGGGGTGTGGAGAGATAAAGTCATAATACATAAACAGGAAAATACCTATACACGTTTAGAATTTCGACTAAATAGAAGAAGAAGGTTATAAGCCATCATAATGCCGCAGTGTGGCAAATGTCCAAGTTTGCTTGTAAATAGCAGGGTACAAATTACCCATGTAATAATATGCCCTTTGATTTGCATTCCCCTTGAGGAATTCATATTTTCCCATGCAAGACTTCTCATTTTTTGATGCAAGTCTTTTCAAAAGGCTCTATGCATGTGTACTGATGAATCTCATGATTTGCATTTCCATATAATCGCCAGGATTCCCTCCAGCTCCTTCTGGGTACAATTAATCACCACCAAATGGTGCTCGTACAGTCTGTGACTAACCATAGAACCGAGGCAGCTGAGCGTGATGCCTCCTGACGTGCATCTCTTTTTTTTTCGGGAGGGCAGAGAAAGGTCGCTTGTAGGAAATAATTGACAGCCCTACATCACTTCCTTAGCACAGCAACATGGTGTACTTATAATAGCTGGCCATGGTCACAGTTCAGGAGCTTGACTGGGCTTCATCCATCACGAATCAGTGAAAAAAAGCGTCACTCCAGGGAAGACGGCACCCCCATTCTTTGGCCTGCTGATCAGAAAGTGGCTCAGCCGAAATCGGTCAGCTACGCAGCACTAAACAATGCTAGTTTTTTTTTTTTTTTGGTATGGTTTTACACGCACAGACTCCGGCAGGGATGAGTCGAGAGCACAAGACATTATTTTGACTCCACACTACTTATTGCACTATGGCAGCAGCGCTACAAAGCTTTGACCTCGTATGACAGAGAAGGATCGAGTGACAGCTGAATGCACCATAGATCACATGTTGTCAGAGTAATGACAGACAACCCATGACCCAATCCATGCATCAATGTGCTATATTTACCCATCCAAAGAAATAAAAAAAACTATTCTACAAAAAGAGAGATAGAGCCGTCAGTCTATTCAGGTTCCTAGACATACATATCAATATCCATTTTTAAAAATAAATTATGATTCTTCCTCCCCGACATATTATATTTTATATATGATAAATCATATAGATTCCCTAAATTAGTTCAAACCACTAATAAAACACAAAAGCATACATGTACAGTATGTCTGCATTCAAAATCAGTTATCCAGTGGCCTGCGTCTCATAACGGAGAATCAATAATCTACAGAAAGGGAAATCCGTTTGGATTTTATTTTATTTGACCTAGTCAGGGAAACTTAAAAAAAGTACAACAACTTTCAGTTTGAAAAATGAACTTAAAAAATAATAATGTGCTATTGGTCTTTAATTGTTTCTGCAGTATCTTTTCCGTCTCATCATTATCGACATAATAGGATCCCCAGACTATATTTCATAGAGGAATTTTTAAAAGGTCGTTTGAGAACGAGTACAAGTCAATCTACAGTTTGACCCAAAGGAAAATGTTTGCGGTAATTGGCCATCCATTCAGAAGAGCATTTCGAATATTTTCAATTAGAAATGACAGTGTTAAATACACCCCAATTATAAAGTTCATGTGTAAGGAACACTTATCAAGTGATAGCTATATAGCTAAATACAAATTTATACCCCAACTAGATATGTTCTACTGACTTGTAATAAATGGTGAGGAAGCACACTAAGGCAAATGTAAAATATAATTGCGTTGATAATAAACAATCAAGCCACTCTTGTGCATACCACCGGCACCACAATTTATACACAAAATAAAGTAAACAACCAATAAAACACACACACACACTCAATTAATGTTAGCGGCCATAGGGGAGACCAGAGATAGTAGTAATACTTTTATTTTGAGCATCAGGAACTCACTCGTAGTTAGTGCAAGAGTTCTCATACTTTGACACAGGGTACTTATATTTGTCTACTACAAATAAAACTCACATGGATGTTTAATACAAAATCACAGACTATGTGTCATATATAAAGAGTTCAGTTGTTATAACCGCACATTCCAATTTATGCAAGAACTTGAGAGTATAGTGCATTGATTGTAGTATGCAAAAACACAATGTCTGTCCTCAGTGCTACTAAACACGTAGATTAGGTTAAATAGAAATGCCATTCCACGGAGGGAAACTCCATCCTGGTCTGGGTCAATAGCGGGCGTGGAGCTTACAGCAGGCAGCACAGGGTATGAAGCTGGGGTAGACCTTGGATAGGATGCCAGCACACTCATACTCCCTGAGCACCAATTAGACTAACTGCATGTATTTGGGGTTCCATCCAGGTACTTTCATGTCCTCCCATCATGTGAAGCCATGTGCCCATAGTGTCTGAGCATGTGCTCTGTGGTAGACTGACATAGACTCTGTGCTTCCTGGCATGGCTTCTGGGCTCACCAGCAGCCTGTGTTGGGCAGGCAGTTAGGAGAGATGCCTGGATACTGGTAATAAAGAATTTCATGTAGCATGCACATCTTAATCAGATGGTTTACCAAAACATAAATAAAAGACACACTTAAGTGCCTTGAGAGGTTTATATTTGTTTATTTGTTAGCTGTTTAGAACTCTATGTTGATGAAGAAGCCATGACCCTTTAAGAAGGGCTTGATCCATATTAGTAAAGAATAAACATAGACGCATACAGGGCTTGACACTATATTAAATAATGTGTTCAACAATATGTATTTAATTCAAATATAAAGCTTTTCTATTTGAGGTGTCCAAGTTTGAATAAAGAAGGCTATCTTTTTGGGATTAAGCATGGAAATCCATGTTAATATTTATATAAACTTCAACGCGCACTATTTAAATTTTAAATAGTTAAATAGTTAAAAAATAAATTTAAATAGTAAATAATTACCTTTGTAATGATAATCATGACTGTCATTACTGTGCTCTAATCACTGTCTCCATGATACAGACATCATGTAAAAAATGCAAATGCTTCATACTGCAGGTAAACTAGTGTTTAATTTTCTACTCTGTAGCAAGCTGGGGTGGCAGCATGAAAGTGGCAGAGACCAAGAGGCTCAAACTGATCAGGAAAGCGGCTTCTGTAGTGGGGGAGGAACTCAACAGCTTGGAAATGGTGACTGAACAGAGAATATTGTTTAGACTTCAGTCCATCATGGACCTTCTGCTGGTTACGTTTTGATGTACTTGCCTAAGACAGGTAATACGCTTGAACTGAGGGACAAGGTAACAATGTAAATCACTGAGAAAGAACAAGAGATTTAGCTACCCGTTCAAACAAAAAAAGTTCCAGTGTGCAAGCCAGAATGAGTGATGTGAGAGATACAGTGACACTTTACAGAGCCAACACTGACGGATTTCTAAAACGTAAGAATTACTGATTGGTCACTTCTGAAACAACATGCAAAACGTCTTAAGCATATCTAGAGAATATTGGTTAGCAGCCTAATACATACAGAAACAGACTATTATTTGCATATATGAATAAGCAGGAGCGACATAGTGCAGTGGTTAGCTCTGTTGCCTGGGACCAAGGTTCGAATCTCTGTTTGGGTTCCGTGGGGTTTCCGCTGGGTACTCCGGTTTCCCCCCACAGTCCAAAAACATGCCGAGGCTAATTGGAGTTGCCAAATTGCCCTTAGGTGTGCATGTGTGAGTGTCTGGCATGTGAGTGTCCCCTGCAATGAGCTAGCATTTGAAACACAACTGCAACCAGTCAAACAAGCATATCCAACATTATTTTATGAGAGATGATTTGAATCAATTATTATTATAACATTTACACAAGCTCAGTATAATTTATAAATAAATGATTAAGGACTGGCAGCAGAAAAATAAATATTTCCAGGAGTGTATTCATTGTTTCCAGAAAAGCAGACCAAATTTGAGAACAACTGGGACAACCACAGCAGTACTGTGTACCCTGCAGGTCTGCACTGTCCCTGGACTGCCAGTATTCAAAATGAATGCATATCCCTTACATAAAATATCACCAATAATGCCCCAAACTCCCAGGAATTCCAGGAGTATCATGAGTGAAGAAAACGGTAAGCATATTTATCGGAGGACGCAAACTACTCATGACTTAATTACGGCAGTAACTGAAGCCCCCTAAAACTTTCTTATGCTATCCTTGTAATTATGCGAGTACGGCAACTGTCAATATAATTACGTTAATTAAGCCAAGTGGGAATAGAGAAGCACCACTGTGCTCGACTCAGCTAATCAGGTGTCACAGTGATATCCCTCTGAACAAGTAGTTGGGAACATCAGTTGAAACTGAAGTGAGTTAAAATATAAATACTGAAAACTTTATTACTGAATATCTACACTGGCAGCAGGAATTTATTCATATATGTTGGTTCTATGCATGAAATGTTATAGTTTGAAGAGACCCAAATGAAACTACCCTACTCAGCTGTTATTAATGTGTAGCTGAACAGGAATGAAGTATTGTATCACTCTGACATCTCTGGTATTGATGAAGCCTCTTACAGGAAAATCAGACAAGGTCTGTTGCTTAGTCATGGCACTGGGTGAAGAATTTTTGTCAATTTCCATCCGATGGCGATTGTGGGATTCCTACTCATTTTTTCTGAAGCAAAACTATGCAGAACTCAATTTGACTGTCAAGATAATTCAAATGATTGGCAAAGCAATCTGCGGGAAGGGAGAATGTTCCTACTGCTCACTACCCTAAAGATAATGTCAGACAACTTTTTTTTTCCCTTTCCTTCCTGACCGATATGGACATATTCCCATGAAATTAATAGCATAAACAGTTAAGAATAGTAGTTAATAGCAAATTAACTTATATTTAGCCTTAAGAACTCCTTTACTGCTTTGTGAAAGAGTTTCTACCCATTAATGAGTAGGTGATATTGTGGCACTCAAGTCATCCTTTAGAATTAGAATTAGTATTAATAAACAACTAAGTGATGCAGTATAAACATTTCCTGCCCTGATAGGACTTTCAGTTCATGCCATGAACTGGATTCCTGGTGCCTTGTGAGAGACTTATAACCATCTTGGATGGACTGCAAAGCAGCAGCTTTAATTTATATTCACATGGAAGAAGTTGTGAGAGCTTGCGGACACACGACCAGGGCAAACAGCCAATCTAATTAGTTGTGTATGGAAAGGGTTCTTGAGTTGCAGGATAAATTAGACACCAATATTTCATTTGACTTGAACCAGACTACTTTGATTCCTGTCCAGCGGGTATTTATTTCAGGCAGCAAGAAAGCCTTGAAACATCATGCAGGTAGTCACTAAGAACTGCAGAGAATCAATAGAAAAAAAAAACAACAAAAAAATAAACATAAACCGATTAAGCATGCTGGTGCCTGTATATCAGATATCAATTTCATCAAATGAAAGCTGGGCTCTTATATTTTTATTCATTCTGATGTTAAACATAAACAGGAGATCTTTTAAATTTGTTCTGTTTCGACATGAAATTAGTACTTAAAATCTTTGAACGCCCTAAATAAATTGGTCATATTCCTTCCTTAAGTCAGTGTTCAGTATAAGCAGTATATTCATTACATCAGTAGGAGAGATGAATGCAAAGACAATGAATATGATCTTCTTCCATATAAATAATAGAGACACATACAAAATACTAATTATTGGTTATCTCACCACACTCACAAAAACACTTTGTAAGTATGGTAAGGGCACAGGGTCAGAGTGGGGTTCATTACTCATATATTAAACCCTGACAGAGTATATATTGGGTCTAAATAAAAAATGTCCATGATCAACATGCTTTATTTTTTTTCCTTTATCAAAAAAAAGTAAATGGCTTTGTGGATTAGAACTCTTGTTAATACATACACTTGTTAATAGATACACAGTACTGTGTATCTACTGTGTATCTAACTCTTATGCAGCCAAAGGAAATGTTTATCATTATCATGATATAGATTCCTCAACATTCCTCAGAGACTCTAGGCCATGTTGAGCATGACGTAGTCACTGCAGGTTTGTCGGCTACACCTTCTTGATGCAAATCTCCCGCTCTACCATATTCCATACGTGCTCTATTGGATTGAGATCTACTAACTATGGAGCAGCACCCGATGTGATCTGCTGCTACTGTAGTTCATCTACTTTAAGGTTTGATCTTCTGCATACCTTCGTCGTAATGAGCGGTCGAGTAACTGTTGCCTTTCTGTCAGCTTTGACCTGTCTGACCATTCTTCTCTGACCTGGAATTTTGGCCTAGAGAATCGCCGCTCACTGGATGTTTTTATTTATTCATTTTTTTGACCAATTCTCCATAAACCCTAGAGATGGTTTCGAGTGAAACCAGCAGCCTGTGTTGGGCAGGCAGTTAGGAGAGATGCCTGGATACTGGTAATAAAGAATTTCATGTAGCATGCACATCTTAATCAGATGGTTTACCAAAACATAAATAAAAGACACACTTAAGTGCCTTGAGAGGTTTATATTTGTTTATTTGTTAGCTGTTTAGAACTCTATGTTGATGAAGAAGCCATGACCCTTTAAGAAGGGCTTGATCCATATTAGTAAAGAATAAACATAGACGCATACAGGGCTTGACACTATATTAAATAATGTGTTCAACAATATGTATTTAATTCAAATATAAAGCTTTTCTATTTGAGGTGTCCAAGTTTGAATAAAGAAGGCTATCTTTTTGGGATTAAGCATGGAAATCCATGTTAATATTTATATAAACTTCAACGCGCACTATTTAAATTTTAAATAGTTAAATAGTTAAAAAATAAATTTAAATAGTAAATAATTACCTTTGTAATGATAATCATGACTGTCATTACTGTGCTCTAATCACTGTCTCCATGATACAGACATCATGTAAAAAATGCAAATGCTTCATACTGCAGGTAAACTAGTGTTTAATTTTCTACTCTGTAGCAAGCTGGGGTGGCAGCATGAAAGTGGCAGAGACCAAGAGGCTCAAACTGATCAGGAAAGCGGCTTCTGTAGTGGGGGAGGAACTCAACAGCTTGGAAATGGTGACTGAACAGAGAATATTGTTTAGACTTCAGTCCATCATGGACCTTCTGCTGGTTACGTTTTGATGTACTTGCCTAAGACAGGTAATACGCTTGAACTGAGGGACAAGGTAACAATGTAAATCACTGAGAAAGAACAAGAGATTTAGCTACCCGTTCAAACAAAAAAAGTTCCAGTGTGCAAGCCAGAATGAGTGATGTGAGAGATACAGTGACACTTTACAGAGCCAACACTGACGGATTTCTAAAACGTAAGAATTACTGATTGGTCACTTCTGAAACAACATGCAAAACGTCTTAAGCATATCTAGAGAATATTGGTTAGCAGCCTAATACATACAGAAACAGACTATTATTTGCATATATGAATAAGCAGGAGCGACATAGTGCAGTGGTTAGCTCTGTTGCCTGGGACCAAGGTTCGAATCTCTGTTTGGGTTCCGTGGGGTTTCCGCTGGGTACTCCGGTTTCCCCCCACAGTCCAAAAACATGCCGAGGCTAATTGGAGTTGCCAAATTGCCCTTAGGTGTGCATGTGTGAGTGTCTGGCATGTGAGTGTCCCCTGCAATGAGCTAGCATTTGAAACACAACTGCAACCAGTCAAACAAGCATATCCAACATTATTTTATGAGAGATGATTTGAATCAATTATTATTATAACATTTACACAAGCTCAGTATAATTTATAAATAAATGATTAAGGACTGGCAGCAGAAAAATAAATATTTCCAGGAGTGTATTCATTGTTTCCAGAAAAGCAGACCAAATTTGAGAACAACTGGGACAACCACAGCAGTACTGTGTACCCTGCAGGTCTGCACTGTCCCTGGACTGCCAGTATTCAAAATGAATGCATATCCCTTACATAAAATATCACCAATAATGCCCCAAACTCCCAGGAATTCCAGGAGTATCATGAGTGAAGAAAACGGTAAGCATATTTATCGGAGGACGCAAACTACTCATGACTTAATTACGGCAGTAACTGAAGCCCCCTAAAACTTTCTTATGCTATCCTTGTAATTATGCGAGTACGGCAACTGTCAATATAATTACGTTAATTAAGCCAAGTGGGAATAGAGAAGCACCACTGTGCTCGACTCAGCTAATCAGGTGTCACAGTGATATCCCTCTGAACAAGTAGTTGGGAACATCAGTTGAAACTGAAGTGAGTTAAAATATAAATACTGAAAACTTTATTACTGAATATCTACACTGGCAGCAGGAATTTATTCATATATGTTGGTTCTATGCATGAAATGTTATAGTTTGAAGAGACCCAAATGAAACTACCCTACTCAGCTGTTATTAATGTGTAGCTGAACAGGAATGAAGTATTGTATCACTCTGACATCTCTGGTATTGATGAAGCCTCTTACAGGAAAATCAGACAAGGTCTGTTGCTTAGTCATGGCACTGGGTGAAGAATTTTTGTCAATTTCCATCCGATGGCGATTGTGGGATTCCTACTCATTTTTTCTGAAGCAAAACTATGCAGAACTCAATTTGACTGTCAAGATAATTCAAATGATTGGCAAAGCAATCTGCGGGAAGGGAGAATGTTCCTACTGCTCACTACCCTAAAGATAATGTCAGACAACTTTTTTTTTCCCTTTCCTTCCTGACCGATATGGACATATTCCCATGAAATTAATAGCATAAACAGTTAAGAATAGTAGTTAATAGCAAATTAACTTATATTTAGCCTTAAGAACTCCTTTACTGCTTTGTGAAAGAGTTTCTACCCATTAATGAGTAGGTGATATTGTGGCACTCAAGTCATCCTTTAGAATTAGAATTAGTATTAATAAACAACTAAGTGATGCAGTATAAACATTTCCTGCCCTGATAGGACTTTCAGTTCATGCCATGAACTGGATTCCTGGTGCCTTGTGAGAGACTTATAACCATCTTGGATGGACTGCAAAGCAGCAGCTTTAATTTATATTCACATGGAAGAAGTTGTGAGAGCTTGCGGACACACGACCAGGGCAAACAGCCAATCTAATTAGTTGTGTATGGAAAGGGTTCTTGAGTTGCAGGATAAATTAGACACCAATATTTCATTTGACTTGAACCAGACTACTTTGATTCCTGTCCAGCGGGTATTTATTTCAGGCAGCAAGAAAGCCTTGAAACATCATGCAGGTAGTCACTAAGAACTGCAGAGAATCAATAGAAAAAAAAAACAACAAAAAAATAAACATAAACCGATTAAGCATGCTGGTGCCTGTATATCAGATATCAATTTCATCAAATGAAAGCTGGGCTCTTATATTTTTATTCATTCTGATGTTAAACATAAACAGGAGATCTTTTAAATTTGTTCTGTTTCGACATGAAATTAGTACTTAAAATCTTTGAACGCCCTAAATAAATTGGTCATATTCCTTCCTTAAGTCAGTGTTCAGTATAAGCAGTATATTCATTACATCAGTAGGAGAGATGAATGCAAAGACAATGAATATGATCTTCTTCCATATAAATAATAGAGACACATACAAAATACTAATTATTGGTTATCTCACCACACTCACAAAAACACTTTGTAAGTATGGTAAGGGCACAGGGTCAGAGTGGGGTTCATTACTCATATATTAAACCCTGACAGAGTATATATTGGGTCTAAATAAAAAATGTCCATGATCAACATGCTTTATTTTTTTTCCTTTATCAAAAAAAAGTAAATGGATCAGCAGTTTCGGAAATACTCATACAGTACCAGCCCATCTGGCACCAATAAGAATGCAACGTCCAAAGTCACTTGAATCGCCTTTCTTCCCCCATTCTGGTGCTTGATGTGAACATTAACTGAAAGTCCTGACCTGCATCTACATGATTTTATAAATTGTACTGCTGAAATATGATTGCCTGATTAGATATTTGCTCCGAAGATCAGTTAAACAGGTGTACTTAATATAATGGTCAGTGAGTGTATATATAAACTTGGCTTGTTCCAAATCATATCCGGTCTCATTACTGTGTCCCCCACTAAGAAGATGAGTGCTTTCATTGAAATACATATAACCAATCTCTCAGAGAGCTCTCTGGCAACTTTAGTGTGAGATGACCTTTAGTATACAGTTCTGGGTCTAGTCCAATCATCTCAACATTAACTTCTCTGACAGCACGGGAAAAAAAGACAGCTGCAATAGGCATGTGCTCTTAAAACAGATCACAGGCGCTGGACCTCATTTCTGTCAGCTGTCACACCAGCCTTTGATGATGAGACCTACACCAGTTCTCCTTCCCAAGACAATGAGACAACTTGTAAACATTTTAATTGGTTCATGCTGTAAGAAAAAAAAATGACAAAGGACGCCCTTTCCAAATACAAGCATACTAGTTTAATGACGGTTTCTGTAAGTTAGGTTAATGTCAGAGGATGTTAGCTGAAAACAAATAGGGAGCATATTTATCATTTATATTAATGGTTCCCTTAAGGAAAAAAAAAACACAATGAGTTTAAAAATTTGAACTTCTAACTTGTACCCAGAATCTCCCCAGAAGTGTATGGTCACGTACCTGTGATTCCACAGGGCAAAAAAGTTAGCTGAAACATTAAGAAAGGCAGAGTGACTATTTTCTAACTGAACTGATATACTGATTAAGGAAAATCTTAGATTATACACTTAAGTTTTGAAACATCACCATGGAAATACTGTGCAGGGTTCATGCTAGAAGGGATGTCAGACATTTGCTTTCTAACCACTAGTAGCCAAGTCATCATTTCACTTGAACCACAAAGAGAGAAATCAAATTTCAATAATTAAGGAATGATTGCAGAGCTACTGTATAGCCAGACTGAAACCCATCACCCCAGAAAGGGCAATATTCAACATGCCACCCATAATCTGTGAGAGGAGAGGTTTGGGATCTGCAGCAGTATTCATCTAATCATCAAGCAAGATATCAGTGACTTATGGGAGAAGAGAAGATATTCCTGTTCATTTTTTGTTGTGTTACTCTTAATTTGCATATGCTCTAAAGTTAAATGGGGTTTTTGTTTGGAGCAAATATATACTTACTACCCAGATTAACAGCTTTAAACATTTCCTTTGACAGCCTAAGACTTTTGCACAGTACTGTATTTCATGTAATATCTATTCCATTATAGCCAACGGGCCCCATTCTTCTGTATTTAGATGGTTGTCGTGGCATGGTTCCCCAACTGTGGTCACGAAGGGCCAGAATCCAACAGAGTTTGCAGATTTTCCTGTTCAAACATATTGGCCTTCCAGGAACAGTTGGGGAACCCAGCTATAAGCCATAACATTTATTGAATCATTTGCTTTATGGACCAGCAAAAGTCTCTCAACTGTCACAAGGCATTTTAATAAAATATTTGTCCTAGTCATGTAGTACTATAAGAGCAAATCCAAAGCAGCACAGAATGCATGGCTGAGAAACTCCCTGAATGGGATGTCAGTCCTTCACAGGGCACAAAACTTGGGTAATGTATGTCTTTGTACTTTGCAGGGGAAAAAAATAAAATAAAAAGAGTATCCAAAATAGCGCAATACAGGTGGATTATGTTAACACACATACAGAGCAACGGTTGGAATCACAACCCTAGTGCAAGGCAATAGTGCTAGCCACTGAGCCAGGAGCACCAAAGCTATTACCTGAGAACAAACCAGCTTTATTTTTATGCCTTTCATCATTATACTTCTGTCTTTGTATTTCAGCTTCCTTGACTGACAACAGTTTTTTTCTTAATCATTGATTTCATAAATACAATTTGTTTAGTTTTTTTAGGAGAGTTCCGTTAAAATGGAACAGGTGGGGGACGCCACCATATGTAAATACCAAATGTGTAATGAACAAGATCATACCTTAGGACTACAAATAACGGATATCCCTGTGATAATAATCCCAGGACACGCAATAAGACGTGAGCACAGGTGCTGAGTGTATGAGAACCTAAGAAAGATGTCAGGAGAAATAAAAATGACTTTCCCCAGCAAATCCCTTATATATGGTTCAGGAATGTGACTTTTCCACTTATAGGATACATCATACAGAGTTGTACTATGCTGGTGCAATCCTTTTCTGCAGATTCCATCTACGAAATATTTAAAATATTAAAAGAAATATTTAAATATAATTATCATGCCATTATTTTGAAATATATGAATCTTTCTTGATGCTTGAACACAGAGAACACACAGTGGGATACAATGAGAAATGTTACATGGTACTGGAGTGCAGCTAGTTCGTGGAAAATATGTAATATTTGTTGGTTTCAGTAGCTCTGAAAAAGCTACTTAATGTGGACAGAAATCATGGACCAAATAAATGCTTACTTACCCTACCTGACGGCAAACGTGGATGCCAGCTGCCGTCAACAGTTTTGCCAAAGACCCAGTTAAACATTGCCCTACCATTCCCAGGAATCCCTTCAGAAAAAGGGGAGTAATCACCTTGCAACACTGCGTTTCACTAAGCTTGCAGATTCCAGCAAAGTGGCCCTGCATATGGAAGCGGTTACAGCAAAGGCCTGAGAGCAGATGACACAGTGCAGGATAATGAAGAGTGCAAATCTCAAACCCACAGGTTAAATCAGACAAATGGTCTGTGTATAGGGGTCCCAATGCTAAAGGAAAAAAATCTAAAACTAAAAATTTCATATTATTAAAGCTTTTTTATTACACAGATGAAACCATCCAAAATGTGGGGATGGTTCTATAGAGAGCATTTTTTTCAGAGCTCTACCCCTTTTCCAAATACAAGCACCTGCACACAAGGAATCTGACACAGCATCATCAAACAGATGGAACACCTTACTCATAAACTAGAGAAACAGGCTATGTTCGATACTTTCTCTTCCAGATGGTCAGGCAGGTGTTGAAGAAGGAAAAAAAAAACATGCCAGGTGGTGGCCAGCAGAAAAGACATGCGATCATTTGCAAAGAAAGGCAAGAAGCAGCTTGAAGGCCAAGTGAAATCTGTCCAGTGTGCTAGAAGCCAAAAACACCAGCTTTCTAGTCAAGCTTCAAAGAACATTGTCCAGAAACTAATGATTACAAATGAGTGAATCCTCAATAACCGGTGTATATCAATGTTAATTCACTGTTCCGATCAAATTCTCCTATGGAAATGTTTAACTCAGGATCTGCTGGTAACTTTGTTGACCCTGCCTGGGCCATTAAATTAGATGTCCCCTTAGCCCCAATTAATCCACCTCCATCTGTCCAGAGACTTCACGGCAAACTGTTAGGGGACAGCCTGATTCCTCACCAGACACAACCAATCACCATGCATCCACCATGCATCCAGTTTCTGGTATTACCGTCTCCTCATAACCCTGTGATTAGGACTTCTCTAGCTGTTGAAACACGATCCCATTAGTTCATGGATGATGGGAGAGTTAGAAGCTTGAGGTAAAAGCTATTGGCTGTTCCCTGTAGGGCAACCCAGGTGGAGAGTCCTCCTGTCTTGAATGCTCCCCTGATGCTTGCTATGTATACTCCTCACCTCAACTGTTCATTCTGACACAAGCCTTATGTCTTCTACACCATCAGACAATGGGACAGTGCCATTGACTTGCTACCTGGGGCAACTCCACCAAACGGTAGGATCTACCCTTTACCTATTCCAGAAAGCAAAGTCATTCATCAGTATATAGAGGAAGCCCTCCCAATAGGCAGAACCACATCCTCTGCCTCTTTGGCAGCCTCAGGGTTCTTCTTTGTTGAGCAGAAAGGTGGTGGTCAGAAAGCTTGCTTTGATTACCAAGCCCGGAATAATACGGTCATAAAATTTAGACATCCATTATCACTGATCTCTGCAGCTTGGAAGTCCGAGAGGCCACCATTTTCACCAAATCGGACTTGCAAAGTATCTACAATCTCACCCATATCAAAGAAGGGGATGAGGGGAAAACTGTTTGTAACCACTAGGGTGCAGTAGAAGTATATGGTGATGCCTTGTGGATTAGCCAATGTGGCAGCTGTTTTTCAGGCGATGACATGATCAATCAAGTCGTAATAATTTACTATCATAATCTATTGATTTATCCCCTTGACAAGGTGTCCCATCGGCTTCATGTTCCCAGGGTGCTGCAATGACTTTAGGAACACCAAGTCACCTTTGTTGACCCACTAGGGCCAGGCTTGTGGTGTAGTGGTTAGGGGCGCCGGTTCAAGTCCCCAACCCACAAGTACCGCTGAGGTACTTGAGCAAGATACCGTCCCCAAGCACTGCTCCCCAGGCGCTCAAGTAGTTGCCCCCTGCTGTGTGACAATCTCATGTGGGTTAAAAGCAGAGGACACATTTCTTTGCGCCAACAATGACGATTAATTACCTTCACTTCCTTCATCTGTTTGTAAATGTTGAGAAAGTTCTGCCACGAGATGATTTTGTTCTTAGGCTATGTATTAAGACCTGGGGGAGTACAGATGGAGGATTGCAAGGTTCAGGTGGTTCAGGATTGCACCATGGTATAGGAACTCCAGAGGTTCCTAGGGTTCGTTAACTTCGGCAGGACATTTATTCAGAAATTCAGCTCTGTAGCAGCTCCGTTAACGTAAATAACCAAGAAACAACCACTTTCCTGGTCAAAAAAGGCTTTCGTCCTTGCGCATTTTTTCCCCTACTGAATGAAATTATGATGTGAGAAACAGTTATTTGCTATCAAACCCACTTTGGAAGAATAGAAACATTGGTTAGCAAGACCTACTGACCCTTTCCTAGTGTTGACTGATCACCACAATCTTGAATATATTCATGAGGCAAAGTGTCTTAACCCCCGTCAAGCACAATGGGCTTTATTCTTTACCCTATTCCACTTGACAACCACTTTCTGACCCAGTTCCAAGAATATAAAATCTGATACGTTGTCCCACTAGTATGATCATCCATTCTCTATGTGTTCATTAATATAATCAGTGCTGCGGTGTTGCAGTGCCCCCGCCCCAGTAGCAGAGGAGGTGGGGGGACCTGGGTGCGAATTTCACTGAGCACCCCTTTTGACAGGAGATCATGCAAAATTCACAACACACAGAGAACTCCCTAGCAGATTTTACCACTCCTCCACTCCAGCCCTATCCATATTAGCACCCCCAGAATATGAAAAATGTGTCTTATTCAAGATTTTCAGACAAAAATCTACAGATGCCCCTCGACTTACAATGGGGTTACGTTCTGATGTTACGTTCTTATGACCAAATCATAAGTGGAAAATATGACGTGATAAATAAGTAAATAAATAACTACTGTCACTGGATAAGTAAATAAATAATTACTGTAACTAAAATACAA
>JAODKN010000063.1:8664302-8677760 GCA_026774425.1 Petrocephalus zakoni
ATGACGTGATAAATAAGTAAATAAATAACTACTGTCACTGGATAAGTAAATAAATAATTACTGTAACTAAAATACAAGTGATTTAAAATAAATTAATATGTTCCATTTTATTTGATTAAACAGAAAAAAAACTGTACAATACGTTTTTAAAAAGTGTATAAGTGTGTATAATTTATAAATTAAATTAATAAGTATGTTAAACTAATTTTTTCTATTTAAGAAAAAAAAGAACAAGAATGTCATGCATTCTTGATTTATGATTTACTTCAATAGTGGTCTCCTGAATTGAATGATCAAGCAATAATACTCTCCAGCTTCAAATAAGGC
This sequence comes from Petrocephalus zakoni, assembly GCA_026774425.1. Taxonomy (NCBI): domain Eukaryota; kingdom Metazoa; phylum Chordata; class Actinopteri; order Osteoglossiformes; family Mormyridae; genus Petrocephalus; species Petrocephalus zakoni. The sequence goes on from JAODKN010000063.1 coordinate 8,664,630, forward strand.
TCTTCCTAGCCATTTCTAAATAATAATAATAATGATGACGATGATAGTATTATTATTAATAATAATTATTATTAATAATAATAATTCCTTCTGAATGTGAGCCTCTACAGTATGCATTCATCCATGAACCATGAATTTCATATTATAGAGCGTTCTGCCAAAGCTAAATTGAAAATAAATTATGGAACAGGTTGAGGGTCCAAAACAGCAGCAAATCTACACCAGAATGGTTAAAATTCAAGATGTTGTGACTACAACCTCCAGACCTTAACTCTTGAGAGAACTGGCGATGAGTCATTAGAAAGCCTGGGTAAGAAAGCCAGACATACAACACAGGTGTACCATGAGAAAGAAAGCGGGCTAACCAACTCATAAGAGAGACATAGCATTTGAGTTATTGTCACTAACGGAATTGTTAATGCACTTTTTCACACATTAGTATTTAATGTTGTCTGCCACATTGATTTGTCAAATGTGATTAGCTTTATTTATTGGTGAGCTGGTAAATGTCACGCTGTCGACTGGACGAACGACCCATGATGAAGGCTGTCGAGTTTAAGCCCTTTCAAGGGGCATTTATTAAAGGAAAAACAGGAGACACACGGACAGCAAGCGTACAATTGCTTCTACAATGACCGACAGGGGAGACTGGACTCAGACTGACTAAAATAGGGCAGGACATCAGGGACTAAACACAAGGCAGGTGTGCGGGCTAACAAGCAGGGTAAAACAATGAGGCAAAGCACAACGAGGGACAGGTGCGGCGAATCAAGCCCCGCCTGAGGGCAAAACAGGGGAACAGACACGAAGGGCGGGGCTGAGCGTGACAGTAAACATTAAATGTCTCCATTTGTTTAAAAAAATGCAATTATAAGGCTATGTGTACTCTCACCACACCAAATATGAGCATTTGTGTGGACTGTTTAGAATTAAATGCTTTATGGATGGCACAGTGGTACAGTAGCTAGCACTGTCACCTCAAACCACTGGGCCCTGGATCTGAGTCTCTGCCCTGGCTCCATATGTGTGGAGTTTGCATGTTCTTCCCATGTCATTATGGGATTTTCCTCACAGTCCAAAAACATGCTAAGATGAACAGAGTTGTCAAATAGTGTGTATGCTGTGTGATGCCTTGTAGCTATAGCTGCTGGGATAAGCTTCAGACCCTAGTAGCCTTGAATGGAACAAGCAGGTACAGAAAATGACAGCGTTCGTAAACAGAAGCTACGTGAACAACACCTTACGCTTGAATCAGCTATTAATATATGCATGCTCAACGAGCAATCCGATAGAAGCACAAGGGAATTAAAAAGAGAAGCTAAAGTTTGTGCCATACAAAGACGAAGTTGTGCCAATTGTAATGAGCAATATTCCCCTATGAGGTATAAGTGTCTTGCATTTAATAAACGGTGCAACAGCTGTGGCAAGCTGAATCACTTTGCACGATGCTGTAGGTCTGCCCCAATGCAGAGTACCGTCCAGTTCAGTAATAGGTCCAGAGGGCAGCCAGCAGGCAAAATGAATGAAGTAGAGGTTCAACCCAATGTCCCCCAGAAGGTACCTTTTACTGCGATCCAGTTGAGCTCACCACTGAGAAGGATGAATTTTTCACCACTCTGACACTCACAAATGGTAGAGGGTATCTGAAAGTTAAAGTTGACACTGGTGCAAGGTGTAATGTCATTTCTAAACAGGTACTGCAGGACGCTTTCTCTCGTGCTCACCTCTTCGCCTCAGACCCCACTGCAGTTGATGACCTCTTGGACATCATGCCAGTCCACATACTGTACTGTTGTCTCGTCGCACTGATGAGCTGAGAGACACTATTGATAAGGATGTTACCTGCCGGCATTTCATGGAAACTATCCAGTCTGGTTGGCCACCTTCTACAAAAGAGCTCTCCCACGGTCTTTGGCACTTCTTTACCATGAAAGAAGAGTTAACAGTCCAAGAGAGTCCATACTTCGAGGTCAAAGGTTGCTCATTCCACCCGCTCTGCAGAAATTCTACACTCAGCAGCTTCACCAGGGCCTTCTAGGCCTTGAGGTGACAAAACACAGGGCAAAGGAAACAATGTATTGGCGCTCTATATATGCTGATTTAGAAAGAACTTTCCTGCTGTGCACCCTGCAATGCACTGAGACCCCATCAAACAAAGGAACCTCTGCAGCTGCATGACATTCCAGACCTTCTCTGGTCCATGACGGCATCGGACATATTCGAGTGGAGGGGCAGAATGTATTTGGTTCTCGTTGACTCCTCTTCTGGCTGGTATGAGCTGGATTACCTCCGTGACATGACAAGCCGCACAGTTATTGCGAAACTCAAGAGGCACTTTGCCACCCATGGGGTTCCCTCCACCCTGACGACGGACAATGCTAGCCAGTTTGTTTGCAAGGACTTCTTTGACTTCACCCACTCATGGGACTTCAAACCTATCCGCAGCAGTCCCCACTATCCTCAATCCAATGGCTTAGCAGAACAGGCAGTAAGATCTACAAAACATCTGCTGGAGAAATGCCACCGTGATAAGACGGACATTCAGGCCACTCTTCTGCATACCCGCAATCTGCCGCGGGATGCCCTTCCCTCTCCAGCTCAGAGATTTCTCTCCAGACAGACTAGAACCTTCATCCCTGTGAGCAAGGCTGCCCTGACTCCAATCATCCACACCCAGGTGAAAGCTGCCATTCTGCGCAAGCGACTTCAAGCCAAGGCTTATTATGACAGGTCTGCGCACCAGCTCCCAGCTTTGACAGTAGGGCAGACAGTCTGGATGCAGACTCCCTGTGGGTATGACCGATTAGCAGTAGTGCGCGGCCCCGCACCTCAGCCTAACAGTTATATTGTGGCCTCGTGAGGCGCTGCCTATGTCAGAGACAGCTCCTGGACAACTCCTCCAGGTTCCGGAGCCTGCTCCCGTGGAGGCAGAAGACACACTGCCTACTCCCTCCCAAGACACATCTGCTGCTGCGGCTTCTGTTGCTGAACCTCAACCTCCATCATCTACCGCTTCAGCACATACTACTGTGTGCCCAGTGGGTCCAATGAACAGCCAGCCTTATGTCACCAGGTCAGGGAGAATTAGTCATCCCAACCAACGCTATCAGGACTACATAGTATCATAAGTTAACATATTAAACCTCTCATTAATAAATGAATAAATATATAAACACTTGGTATAATTAACCTACCAGTACTATGGCATTCCTGGTAATTGTTAAACTGTAAATTCCTGTCATATTACATCATCATTGTTGGGTTGATGTTATCTTTTAAGAGTTTTTCTAACCCTCACTTTACAGTAATGCTTTGGTCTCTGTTCTACAAAAGAGGGAATGCAGAGTTGTTAGGTTTGTCCTTATGTGTCACGCCCTGCCCGTCTGATCCTTCTGTGTGCCACGCCCCCCTCATTGCCCTCGTGGGAATCCTCATGTTACCAGCTGTTTCCTGTTTGGTGTTAGTGCTTAGGTATATTTTAGTCAGTCTGAGTCTAGTCTCCCCTGTCGGTCATTGTCGATGCTTGTTACGCTTGCAGTCGTGTATGCTCCTGTCTGTACCCTGTGTTGTTTATTAAACGCCCCTTGGAAGGGCTTAACGCCTGCAGCTGCAGTCATGGGTCGTTCCTCCCGCCGCAAACATGACATTACGGTTAATAAATATGACATAGGTGGGTGGGACATCTGGTGGAGGTTAGGCGATATAGAGTTATTAAAGAAGTTGCTGCTCGCTCTTTATAAAGGTGTCTGTAACCTTAATAAAACCATTCCACATGCACAATGTTTAGGATGATGACAACAGTGTTAACATACTGATTTCATCACTTCAATTCAATTCAGTTTATTTTTATATAGCGCCCTTCACAACAGGGTTGTCCCAGGGCACTTTACAATGATGTAGAATACATTGATATACATTGATAAAATATATAGAATTAAAGAAAGACAGAACAGAAAAAAAAGAAAAAAAAGAAAAAGCCAATTGACAACGGAGGCGAGGGTAAAAAAAAAAACTACCTTCAGGGATAAAAAAAACCTCTGGGGGTCCAAGGTCAACTGGCTGCCCAACCCCCCTGGGCATGCTAACATTACACTTAACACTGATCATCTTATTTTTTCCCCAAATGAATGCATCACTTATAATGGAGGACTGGCAGCCATATCAATAATCCATCTCTCTATAATGATCTCTATAATGAGTTTTATCACATAAAATAAGCCATATGATGCATTTACTTTCAAATACCTCCAAAGTAAAAAGTGAAGTAAATCAAGCTACAGTTGTTTTTGCTAAGTGCAAAAAATTTGGAAATCCTAACTACAGTTTCAGAGGGTTCAGTTCCTACAGCTTGTTCTGTTTTTTGCATCTACTGTGCATAGGGAAACTTTGTGACTTTACCGTTAAATTGTAATTAACATGCAGCTGTGTTGTAATAAGAAATCATGTCCCTCTGCTTCAGCATCTAGCTGTTCATTTTGTACATGGTTTGAAATGTCAGTATTCTCAGTATCATGTGTGAAAAATAGCCTTATCCAATGAAACAAGAACATCAAAGTTAATTGGAAAAGGCAATTTGCTTTAGGGGATACACAGAGTGCTTTTCCAGTAACGACATAAACCCCGCCATTAAATGTCAACAAAATCAAATGCACAGCGATTCTTCTCATTGACTGTTTACCACACAAATGTACGGTGATTGTTGTATTCAGGCTTCGTGTACATGTAGCGTGTCATGAAACAATGTGAGAGACTAGGGGGCCTGCATCGCGAAACCGGAATGCCTTAAATCTAACAAGATATCCAGCTAAGCAAGAAATCCAGCTTTGTGATACAGGATCCGGTTATGCAGGGCAAACATTGCTGATACTTATCACAAGAGACAAAGGAGTGATCAGGCATGTGATTAAAATTAAGCTTATTTCCAACACAAGCTTATTTCCAGCTCATGTTATACCATCTGTATTAAAAACCTTTCCACGACTATTCATTATTAACTAATTCCCATTCATTTGCTTGACTATTGGACACATTGCAGACAGAGGATGTATATTAGGCTTGGCACAACATGACATGCTTCTGTAATGTATGTAGTAACTATTTTTACCACATAATCAAATAGCCTCCAACCGAAAAGGCTCATGCAGTGGTGATGGAACAATTTGCAGCACAAATGCCATTCATTGATAGATTATCTTAATAACAATTCTGTTAGCACAGCAGGGCAGCACAAGGCTACAATACCCAGAAGCCCAAGGGAGCGGGTTTGATTGACATATTGTTTACTCAGTTGATGTTTGCTCATTGGCAACCCTCATTCGAGCCGAAAACAGAAACATGTGAGCTTGGTGCCCGAACACCTCACAGCCCCACGCTTTTCCCATATCAATGTAAAAAATGTTGCTAGTTACTCATGGAACGTCATGCTGGGTGCATTTTATGAGATGCCTACAAAACGACATGATTAACAAACAGAATCTGGCTTATTTTTTTATATCTTAATAATACTTCATTTAAAATGAAAGGAACGTAAGTAAATTAAAAACCATATCTCAAAGCCAGGAGTAAAACGGGAGAATAACCGCCCCGGCCACCGCCACTTCAATTGCATATTGTTTGTGGGTTTTATTATAGATGTTATATCAGCCTGACTCAGCGTACAAGGAACATCAGGGACGGGCTGCAGAAGAAGAGCTCAATCGCAGTATTCTACAATACATGCACGCCTAAAATGAAAATAAAGAAAAAAAAACACATTAAATGGAGGAACACACATAATGCAAGTCTGACAGTGTACGATTTGCAAACCCAGATGCAGCATCACGTGGAAACGCAATTAAACATGACAATAAAAACTGCAAGGACTCGTACTTCGTTGTTTTACTGCGACGGGGTCACGCCATTTGCAAAGCTTTTGATTTGTAAGTTCAAATTAGATAAAACTGTCACCAACGTCTCCCTTTTAACATTTAAATGTCAGCATCTCGGCACTGCAGCAAATTACATAAAAGATGCGACTGAATACAGGCATGGAAGGAGTTGTCATTCCCTCATTATACGAGCTGACACTGTATTCTTAGACACATAAAGAGGGTAAGGCTCATACTGCAGTAGACTTTAGCTGTTAAAGTGAAGGGAAAAGGCGTTTCTCAACAGACACACTTCATTGTGTTTGCTGCTGCAATTTGTTGAGTTAGGAAGACCTCATGGGTCATGTCTATGCCGTTTTCACGCCAAACATGACAGGACTACAGTGTTTTCCACATCCACCGTAAACACTTAAAGAAGCCTTGTCAACATAGACAGGGCTGTGTCCATTCTTGGCTGCAGTAGCAATTTCCATTTTTGATAACCTAGCATGTCCATTAGCATGATCCGTTCTCTTATGCAACAGATTAACAAATTTTCAGTTGAATAAACACTTAAATGGCAGTTAATTCAGAAGTATCCATGAAATAGAGCTTTCTGAGGAAGATTTTCAATGGTCAGTCAATTTGACAGCTTGCATGCAATTTACTTTGATCAATTAAATCAATTAAAGTGTGAACATCTGCTGATATTGGGCCACGGTGGAAGAAAGATGAGCGTGGGCCCAGTGGATATTGACTGTATATCCACCACAGCAAAATAACTATGAGGGCTTAAGACAGATGAGGTGGCCAACCTTTGGAAGAATATATTTGTGGAACAGAGGCATGTAAAGCAATCCAGCTGGGGAGCTAGAAGAGGCATGGGTAATTAATGCCAAGTCCTCCTCCAAATTGGTTTAATCAGAGGCATCAGACAGTCCTTGAATGGTTTTAATTTAGAACACAGCAGAAACAAAGTACTACCCATTCTGAAATAACAGCCCCATCTTCTTTTAAATCAATAAAGTGCAACAATGCCCCTCGCTTAATGATTTATTCAGGAATTACAGGGGTAGTTTGCCACCAATTAACCTGAAATTAAGCAGAAGGCCATTTTAGCATAACAGGGAAGATTGGTGGGTACGCGTTAGGGGGAGATTCCCCAGTAGTGTGGCAGCCACCTCGTTAGATTATGGTGAGCAGACGATTTTGTGGTAATCAAACAAAAAATGGCAAAAAAAGCACTCTGAGGCTGACGTGAGGAGGACATTTGGAGTGATGCTCTGAGGCAAGCCCCAGCCCTGCCAAGTGCAAACATTAGCTGTTATGATTATATTACCAGCCTGAGAGTGGGGGAAGGGAGATTTTAATGTAGCAAGCCACAGAAAGAAAGAAAAGAGCAGAGAGGACAGGGTTTGTTGGTTGATACTTGGTAAATATGAAATTTAATTTGGCATGACATTCAGACTCAGACAAATAGTGGTCTCCTGAATGGAATGGTCAAGCAATAATACTCTCCAGCTTCAAATAAGGATCTTCCCAGATATTATACCCAGCGGTTTTCTACAGACTTCTTTTTGTCTAAATTTAAATAAATTTAGCATCCCAACTTCTTCGGAAATGGGGTTGTAGTTGTAGATGCTAGTGGTTAATGGAACAGCTAAGTGTAGCGATTTCCATTTGATAGAGATCGTTGTATCGAGTGCCAGACACTGCAAGTGCTCACTCAATAGAAAGACAATAAATTAAGGCATCATCCTGTAAAAAGAGATAAATCACACTAAAGCTGACAAGTGTGCATAGCATCATGGTGATGAAGTACACTGAGATGCTAAATATGTAAATCACTATATGGAGAGAGAGATTTCGTTTGACACAGGTCTCCCAAATTTTGTGTTAAACTAATTTTCATTTCCGCCCCTTTGAGTCTGCAACACCTCCCACACCTGCCCATTAATGTTCTGAGACATGTAGCAGAGTTATCTTCATGTAATAAAGGTCATACCAAACAGTACAAGGAAGCTAGTGTGAAGGGCAGGCAGAGCAACACTCCTATGTTGAGCTACTCACATCTTGTGGGGCTCAACACATCAACAGGGCACTTTTTCATTGGCTAGTTCAGATTGAGGGTTTATTTTGCCTCTTTGCAACACACAAGGCCCAGGTAAAGCCTTATACAGTACCATGGGGGGGAGTATGTGCTGTATTAGGCATTCCTTGATGAATTCTTTATAGTTGTTACATGAATAATTAATAAATTGACACTGCATGCTCCGATGGATAGATAAAAAGAAAACTCCACTTTGAATTTTATTTCCATGTTTTTTTTTTTCCACCCAATATTCATAAATATTTAGCGAAACCCTTCTGGCCAGAGCATCATTACTTTCTTGTTTAGCATCTGGCCGTAGAAAATTGATATAAATCGTAAGCAATGAACAGCCAAGCTGAAAATTCTAATGTAAGATTTACGCATTAGATGGGAGCTCTGGGAATGAGTGTTCCACTGTCATTTCAGCTCTAATTACCTTCTCTTTCTGGCACCATTCATAATATTAGTGTGAGAAATTCAATGTAGATTTACACATGAAAACAGCAGAGGTTTCCTCAACTTTATCGAAGGAGATCAAACTGGTAGCATATAATGAATCATAGCTTTCTCCTCGTCAAGCTTAGAAAGGGGCCTCAAATGCAGGCTGATTTTATTCAACGGATCTCGCCAGCAGAAGAGAACCGAACATGGAGATAAATTCCGTAAAATCTGATATTTTTTAAACAGAGAGAAAAAAAAACAACTAAACGGAGCTTTTCTGAGCACCGCACAACTGGAAGTTAGATTGTTAGCAACCTCAATCTGGCAAATGAAAGAAAACTTGGAGATCAAAGCATTTATGCAGCCTTTTTATGACCCAGGAGCAGGAGATTTTTGAGAGTCATTCGTATTCTTTGTTGGTTCATCACTTACGCGTCGCTTTCTCTATGCTCGTTAGATCTTCATAAAAGGCTATTATTACATGCACTGATGAACATTACCGACAGAACAAGGAGAGATGCATTCAGGCGTGGAAAGAGGAAGCATCTCTCAGCTTCACACAATGGAAAGTGAAGCTGCTATATGCAGCCGTGCATGGAAGTAGTCCTTTAATGCGGTGTCTTTGCACATCATCATATCCCTACAAAAAGATTTAGTCACACATTGACATAAAGGCAATATGTTAAGCTTACTTAATAATTCAACATTGTTTTTTCCTCTGGCAGTGGTGAGAATCTACAACAATTTTGTTGCTTAATATTTTCACAACTAAAAAATTGTCTCTATATGTATGCTTTATACTATATGTATAAAGGAATGCTTCCCTGCTTGAAAATGTGACTGAAGGCTATTTGAAAGCTTGTGCTGATGTTGGAAAGCTTTATTTAGTCAAATGCTCAAGTTGAGAAGTGTAAACCCCCCTAAAATCGACATTGAATTCATTCCTGTGAAAGGTGGAGCTGAATTTTACTACTGAAGTCATTTTTCCCCAGGTATATTTAGCATTTGGTTTTGAATTGTTGTATACTTCTAGATTTCTGGACGTACTTACTTTGAAGGGACTATCAATAGACCATCCAGATCTCTCTGTCTAGATAAACAGCGATGTAGTTGAGAGAGTATCCATTTTCAGGCATACAAATCACCGAGGACCTCTCACGTTCTGTGAAATCCCCTTCACTCGTCAGTAAGGCAGAACTGCACTTTTATTACCTGAAGAGGCTAAAGAGAGCCCGTCAGTCACAACAACTCCCGGTGAACTCCTATCGTCGCACAGCATAGAGTATCCTGATGTATCGTATCAGAGCCTGAAACTGCATTTTGTTATGCTGTGGATAGGAAAACCCTGCAACACAGTGTCAAGACAAACAAACACATCACTGTATTACAGCTGCCAGACATCAAGGGAATCTACAATGATCGGTGCCTCCGGAGTGCCCATACTATTGCCTCTGACCAGACCATACACCAAATGCCCAATGATACCAGACCATATACCTACTCCAGGAGCACCTTCGACCCCATAGCTGCTGTCATGCTGAACTCCACCTGCCATCACTAGTGCTATTTGCTACTGATTGCTCATAACCTCATAGCCCCGCCCCTTTAATACTGACTCATATTTGTTTAGATTTGCATAACAACTATTGCTTTTTGCATGAACAGTTCAACACAGGCTAAGTTATTTATTGATAACTGAGTGCAGTACGTAGACTCATAAATATGTATGTCTATATGAAAATCCTATGTATGTAAGTTATCCTACTTTCAGAACCCATTGTTTTGGGGAACATCAAATGGTATTATTTCTGGCTTGTGTGTGGTTCTGTATTGTACAGTTGTTGTACATTGTACAGTTCTGGGCTGACTGAAAGCTGCAATTAATAAAAGGTGTATTGGGCATTATGCCAAGAAAATGGTTAAAATGCTAATACTGAAATACTAAGGAAACATTTTTTTTTTTTAATTGGTACAGTTGTTGTGAAGTATGGGACTGAGAACATGGGAGCAGGAGTCAGGGCAAAATAACACAGGTCTATTATACTGAAATGGGCAGGAAAACCAAAGGATCGCGAGGGATCTCAAAACTAAGGCAAACAACGAGGCAACAAAAACCACGACATCAATGTCAGGACTGGGGAGCACAGGACTGGGAAGCACCTTTACACAAAGACTAATAAGGGAGCAAACGAGAGGCAGCTGGAGCGACTCACACAAGGGCAGGAACGAGAGGTAAGACAGAGGTATAACACGTGTGGCTTGTTGGAGCCACATTAGGGAGAGAACGGGAGGAGCAAGTAAGGGGGGGGGCGTGACAGTAGTTCAAAGAACATCTTGAACGAAAAATCAGTATTCTAGTTCAAATTTAGTTTCAACTACACAACTCTTTACAGCGATATTCACAATAATATGAGGAAATCTTCCCAAGAGCAGACATTCACAGTAACTCAGGTGCTCACGTAACTACAGGATATGCCAGGAGCTGGGCTGGAGCAAAAATGTAGACTGTCTGTCTGGCCCCTGAGGACCAGGTTGGGGAACCCTGCCTTAAATGTATTCATACTTGAAGAAACATAAAATACACAATGAAACAATGGGGAAGACAAAGGGAGGTTATACTGATTGCAATTTGTTTTTTGTAGGATCAGCTGACATAACCAGGTCTTCTACTAAACCTTTCCCTCAGGCCTTCAGCATTAACTCCGTGCCAGATGCCTCAGTAGGTGGACGTGCCATTTAATGCAGGCCACAGTGCGAAACTGCTCACAATTCACATCCTCACCACCATCACATGTCCGGACACTCTATTACTTGCAATGTAAAGCACAAAGGACTTTTTTTCCCCCTGCCTCCTTGCTTGAATAAAAAGTCTATTTCATATTCACCATCACTACTCATTCAAACCCAGTGCTTGACTCAGACTTTTGAAGCTGAGAGAGTGGAATAAGAGAGAGTGCAAGAAATCATGGTCAAACGCGTCACAACAACAGAACAGTCTTTGATGTTCTTCTGAAAAAACTGCACATCTACTGATTTAGACTTGCTTCTGAGTTGATTTTTTTCAACCTTAATAATAATAAACATAATTGCACGCACAATAATCGCATCATTTATGATAAGCACTGTAACCAGCATAAAAATGAATCTCCATTTTTCCAAGTACAGTTACCAGTCAGCAGAATAATAAATGGGTATAAAGGACATCCTGTACAGGATGTAACCAGCCTTGTGTCCTGTGCTCCACGGGACAGGCTCCAAGCACCCCTTCACAAGGTTGCCAAATTTGGTCAACTGACTGGAGTAGATTTTCAATGTAAGCCAAGTCTGCACACACGTGCACTAGCTGTGTAAGAGTTTTATTACCTTGTAAATAGTCTGTAGGGTTTGAAAACTTCCACAGCACTTCTAGATTTAGAAATGTGCCGTAAGATTTCTTTAGTGAGCATGAGAGCGTGAGTGTCACTCCAGATGCGTGAGAGCTGGCAACCCTGGCTCCATGTATAAGCAGCTACAAGATGGATGAATATCAGTCAGACGTTACTAAATGGAAGAATACACCTTGGTTTTCCACTTAAATTAAATAAATGACTTCCTTACCCAAATTGAGATGTCTCATATTGCACCATCTATCAAAATAATTTAGGTCATTTAAGTAAATGTGCAATAAGTATTTGAAATCTACAAAGAGCTGGCTCTACCTTTTCAGGGCCCCTAGGCTAAGCCGTACTTGGGAGGCCCCCCTACCAAGAAAAGTGATGATCATCTGGCTTCTTTTGAACAGCGAGGGGCCCCATAGCAGGAGCCAGCCCTGAGCCCATATATGGAAGCTTTTTGTGTGAGTTAAAACTGGACACTGAGTAATTTATAATGTATTCTTCAAAGATGAAGGTCTCAAATACAAGAACTTTTGAAGTAAAGTTAGAGTTTGCCATTCAAGGAAACACAAACATTTTATTTTGGTAAGAATAAATCTAGTATATCATATCATGATTGTGACAACAATTGAAAATTATTGGTAGCATAATATATATGTCTAATTATATATATACACACTCACTATAGATAGATAGATATATTATATTTTTATATTATTATTATTAGTATATATTGTTATATGAATAAACACTAATACAAATTAAATAACTTTCACATCATGTGACAGGTAAAATTCTGGCCCAATATAAATCTCCAATATCAATGTAATGTGGCTTTATTTGATAAGACACAACCTGGTGATTAACGGTTGTTACCTTTTTAGCGTACCTCCCCTTTAAACTGAAAATCTTCTAAGATGATCGCTTTGCTAGGCATAATCGCGAGGCCACCGACTGCCTCACAGAGAAACTGGACGTACCCCACAGCAAGAGTGCCCCCAAGCGGTGGCTCATTTTAACCACGCACAGATGATTCCACAGATAATCCCACCCATTATTCCAGGTGCTGAGGGAACAAAAGAGAGGCTTAGGGGTGGGCATGGCTATGCTGACTTCAAATTCTCTCAAGCAAGCAAAATCCCAAAACTTCTGGAAAAAAACAATATGTCCTGGGGGTTAGGAACCAGGGGGGATTTGTACCCTCCAGTTTATAACCCCCCCCCCACCCAATCTCAAACTCTTACACCATTGAAATCATCATTCATCATAAACCAAATGCAGTAACTTCTACCATATGATAACCAAATACAGTACAGTAATATCGACCATATGATAACCAAATACAGTGCAGTAATATCGACCATATGATAACCAAATA
>JAODKN010000063.1:8702989-8716988 GCA_026774425.1 Petrocephalus zakoni
TTTTATTCTGCTATCTATGGGCAGCCAATGAAGCTGATGAAGAACTGGGGTGATGTGTTCTCTGGAAGGAGTGCGGGCTATGACCCGAGCTGCACAGTTCTGAAGGAGCTGAAGTTTACGGAGGGACTTTTAAAAATCTTAATTGTGCTAATATACAATCCAATTTGTTTTGTGCCTAATATAATCATATATATATATATATATATATATATATATAATTGTGAATATAGCAAGTAATTTAATCAAAGGTACAAGTGTGAAGGGTCTTTTATAACTTTATATAATTCTAATGATGTATATAGTCTGAAATTTTCCGTGTATATAAATTTCTACAATTTCACTCCAATTTTCAGTATGTGTGCACATATACTGTTAAAGAAGTTCTTTTGTAAAATATTGTGGCTGCCTTATACTCTCTTGTGCTCATCATAATTGCTCCAAGCACTGATGTAACTGGAAGGGTAAGTATTTATACAAACACTGCACTGAAAATGACTATGTGCCTTTGTAGCATCTTCTGTAAAATAAACTCCACTCTTCAATCTTCAACAAACAAACTTCGGAAATCCTTATATAGCACTTAATCACAAAAAAATAATTTCTGTCTGCTACTTTGTCTAATCCATGTGTTCTACATTAATTCCAGTGCGCTCAATTGAAATCTGAAAACGCATTTTGTCTATCATATCGGTATCTTAAGTTATGCATGGAGGACCAAAAATTACTTACTTTTTTGTTGAAGAATGTCACGTTCCTTAGCCCTGAGGATGGCTTAAAACTGTGGGTTTTGGCTCCCCCTGCTGGTGGTGATTGTGAGTTTGCTTTTCTTATATTTTTCTTCAGGGTAATCAACGGATGTCGAACATCTGTGGCTGGGCAGAAGGCACCTATTTATACCATATACCATATATAAGGAAAGTTTGCCTTACAACAGTGTGATGTTTGAAAAATGTGTTCGTTGTGACACAACAGTAAAAACAGAGGTTCACCTGAGACTTAAATCAAGACATAACATACTGTTCAAAAGTGCTCTAGGCACCTGCTTTTGTGCTTCTGAGTGCCCGTTGTTGCCCGCTGCAGAAACCAACAGTAGTCGCCCATCATGTTTGGGTTAAAGCGGCCTGTGGCCTGTCTTGACTTAAATTGAGCTGAAATCAGCTCACCGACATGCCTAAACCCACACAGCACATGACGCCGACCTATACACTTGGCGTGAGCCACGTGCGAGTCGTGCGACGGCGGCCCCGAATCTCGCCCTACATCGTGTGCTTTGTGGGAATGTGCACAGACGATGCAGATGCATGAATGCAAGCAGGAAACGTGTTTCAAACAAGGCAACAGTGGACACACGTGACAGAAACAGCTGTTATGTTGCCAAGCAACAATACGTGTATCAAATTAACAGAGAATCGCAAAACAATACTATGCCTATAACTTAAAATCAGGACGTGCTAGGAAAATTCTGAGTGCACATCTGGACTTGGAACAGGCGGTATCATGTAAATCATGTGTTTTACTTCCAGTACCAAAATGCTCAATTAGGACATGAGTGAGAATCAAATCCTGTGTGTCTTATTCTGAAAAACAATTAAGGCATCCAGACTTCCAGTCCATTAAGCAAGAGTCTATCCTGGTAGCATAGGGTTTAAGTACTTCTTTGGACGGGCCACCAGACCACAGAAAGGCACTGACATCAGCATAGGTTTGCATGCAATATGCATTATTTACAAGTTACAATACATTTTTACTTGAAATTGTGGAAAAATAACCCATGCAAACCCAGTATAAGTATAAGGAAAGAATGCATCACGACCTGGATGCATTGAAGAAGGTAAAGATTTGATTTGAAGATCTCAAGATATTGTGCAGGAAGAACTGACAGAATATAAATATAAATAGAAACAAAACAGTTCCCAGTAGAAGAAAAGAAGACATTTTGACATAATTTGAATTTTACCTGTCACAGAAATGCAGCTTTTGTTCATTAAATTCAATGTCCTGTTAAGCTTTCCAGTTTGTGACAAGTCTATCTAGGATTAAAACTCAGAACTAAGGATCAGCAAAGGTAATATGTAAAATTGGACAGATGACAGAGAATTTGATGGATGATGGAGATAAAATGGTCCATGTAGCGACGTTATTTGAGCAAGGAATTAGCTGTGATTGAATGCTGAGGTTGCTCTGAAGTCGTAATTCTGGAACGTGCTGAGAAGGGATTATGACCGAGTAGCGCTACGAACTCATGCAATCATTCTTCAGGAATCGCGGCTGGATCCACATCACAACATGACAGTCGTCAGTCTCGTCTGGGCCCCCGCAGGGTAGGCGGATTCCTCAATGATCTCTTCAGTGCTTATGTTGGAATGAGGCTGACTGCCTATAATGTCAAATGTCAAGCAAACGTACCGTAACTGTCTGACTTTCGCCAAATACTCATCATCACAAAAATGTGGGGAGTAGGGCAGGACCTTTGGCTTGTCTTCTCCGTACATTCCCCGGTGGCTCACTATTGGCAGCGAGGAGTTACTTACCCTCTAGTGAACCAACAACTTGGATACACCCAACACCCCAATGCACAATATCAGTCTATGCCGAGGAGATTGTGGACCAGGATTAATCCCTTGCTACTTTAGGATTACTTTGGTTTGTCATGCTTCTCTTAATATTTACATTTGCAAAGCTGATGGGGCTTTCTGATTAAATAACTGTGCCGACCGAAATTAATTGTCCATTCAAGCTATCCCAATGTCTCATAACATGTTATTTGTTATTCTGTGTGTAAGGAGGCAGCTTGTAAGTCCTATAATATAGCAAAATGCAACCAAGAATGTTTAAATAAGTCGCTCTGTGTTGCATATTACTTATGGTACTAGTCCAATTAAAAATAAATGACTTGTCAGAGTCAATCTCGCATGACTGCTGGTGTGCGGAGTTCGCTTAGGTTCTTCCCAAATTTTTGTCAGCATTTTCTGTCTGCGCTCGCTGTCTCTCCACACAAGGAGCAGTGTTTGAGCGATCCCTTTGTACAAAAGAGCTGTCTCTATCCCCCCACCCCCCCAGCCCCCACAGTATCGTGGGACATGTGCTGTGCAGACGAGCATTAAGCAGAGAGGATCTATCCTTTACAACATCCGCTGGGTGCCGCCTGCATGGACTCAGCAAGAATCTGGCTTATTCTGGAAAAAGTGTCATGCTATCAAATGCTTGTCATTAGAGAATAATAATTTGAATTATTGCTTTACTTATCTTAATTAGAGTAACAAAGACATCGTTTAATAAAAATGTTTTCACATTTTGTAAAGCGCACTTAAATACAGGTTCAGTACTGAAGTAATGCGTTTTCGCTCTTCATTTTTATGACTTATTGCGATTTTTGTTATTTAAGATTTCGCAATTAATATGCAATGTAATACAAGTCACACTGCTAAAAGTGATCATTTTTTTGCGAGCGTTAATTAACTTAGACTATGAGCCATGTCTGTGGTTAGTAGCTGCCTTTAGGACCCTGCGGGATCTCTCAGCGGAGCACATGGTGGCAGTGCTGGCGGACAAGGCGCTTTCATTGTTAGGAGATCGTCAGCAGTGTCAGATTTGCCAGCAAGATTTCTACTGCATTAATCCTTTATATTATCTGTAGTGGTTAGGCATTCCCTTGGTTGTCATATATCGCAAAAACCTTCGGAAGTACCAACTTTGTCTCAAAGAGCATTTTGTATTTTCTGCATCTTTGGCTGAAAAGTTATCAGTCTCTAGTATAATCTAGCCAAGTTTAACTTCCACCCCCCCTCGCTTTTTTTTTGACTTGATCGGATTGCAGGAAGTCACTTGCGTCCTGCCCATCAGTGACTTCTCTGTATATTATGGTCAAATTGCAGTGATACGATCTGAGAGCCGGTTCCTCCGGAGGCAGGCAGCATGTCAAACTGGCGCTGGACTGAAAACTTTGCGTTTTTGGTTGCACTGCACGTTTTCTTACTACTAACTGGGAGATGCATCTGTGGCACATTAGCCAATCCACCCGAAGGTAAGGCTAGTTACGATGAATGACACAATAATAATAATAATAATTAATAATAATAATAATAACAATCAATACATGTTTTAAGTTATAGCGCTGTTATCTGTCATAATTTTCAAGAGTCATGGATGTTCAATATTTGAGGTATGTGTGTGTTTATATACATATTTATTGATTGTAAGTCAATCAGCAGTAAAGTACTTATTTTACGTAACAGTTGCTTCATACATGTTATATCACGATTATAGATTTGCAAACATAGTCACTATTTTTTTTTTATTACTAACGTTTCCCAGCTTTTATTTTATTAATGCTGTAGTGAATTCACAGTTCCAAAAATGGATTTGTTCGTTAATTGGCTCGAATTATGTCAAAGGTCCGGCTGGTGGTTTTCTCATCTTCATTACTGTCATACTGTCAATCGGCCTGAGTGATAGTTTAAACTACTAGGTTTGCTTATTAACAGCTTTTACTCATTAGGCTGCAATAGCTATAGTGTAAATGCGTGGTGCATGTCATATGAAGTTCTAATTTGCAGTAGTTAAAACTGAATATGAAATAAAACGTGCAGTGATGTTTAATCTCTTCTCATTGTACCAGTTAGATGCTACCTGTGTTTTCAGTGCATTGTTTGATATGAGAGACTTTAGTCACTAAAGTCAGATTTGAAGATCTTAGAGTCTGGAGGGCTTTTCATATTGAGTATATCTGATGGCTGTGTCCCGTGATGGAAAAGGTGAAATCAAAGCCATGCAAACACTGAAGATGACACCTATCCAGACAGTCACTCTGTTTTAAGATCACCTGCTCCAAGATTAGAGACATAAAAAATGAAGTGTAGCTAAAATATAACTTTTACAAAATAAATAGTCTTAAAATTAAGCCTGGAATTATCTGATGATGCCCCAGGGATCTGGAGGTTTCCTGCTTAGATTACATGTTTCTGTTTTGTAAAAACTTGTGAAATTCATCACTGAGGAGTAATAAAGCTTAATCAATGTTCCTTGAAGTACTAGATGTACTATGTGTTCTTTTTAGACTCTTTATGCTTTGGTTATCAGTTTGATTTATGCTGAAATAAATGATCATGTGTTTATGGTACACAGAATTTCGCTTTCTTAAAGGGATAGGCATGCATGATCCAACTGTGCTCTAGAGTCCCAGGTACTTGCAAACTACCAGGATACCTTAGTTTGATTTCCATGATAGCTTTGCTTTGTTGAGAAGACCTATAAACATGACCTGGAGAAGCTCAGAGTGAGTACCCCTTGGAACCTAATGAGGATCTAATTTGCAATGATACCAAACAGCAGTGAGGCTGTGTAGTATGTCAGGTCTGTGGGGTGGTAGCAGTGTGATGGAGTGCTTTGCATATTTGATTCTCCATCCAATGTTTTTTATCCAATGCAGTGTATAGCTTATTGTGGTGTGGCACCCCATTCAGGGTGTGCCCCTGCCTTTCCTCCTGTGCTGCCTGAGGTCATTGTATCTGCTTTATTAATGTATCATCTCCAGAGGCCTTAAAGGTTGTATGAGATTTTCTGATTTATAAGACAGTGACAGTTGGGGACAGCGGTATGGGACCTTCATTTATTTTAGATATCAGTAAGTCAGAACTCTGTTTGCTTTGGCAAGTGTGAGGAACATAAAAGTCGTAGGATGTCTGGACGTTGTGTGGTGTGATAAGAGATTTAAGCTCAGGGCGTTGAGTCTGGTGACACCCTGGACAGGATCTCTGTAAGCACTGTGTAGGAGAACGATGTAACTTTTTTCATTTATTAATATATATATTAATATATAAACTACTTGATCTGTCCCTATCTGTTATGAAACATTTATCAAAGGGTGGTCTTAGTGGGTTAAAAGCAAGGAGCCACTTCTAGCCAAATTTATTTTTGATTGTCTCTGTGAAGTAAGGGAGATTTAGCGGCTCCAAATACTAACTAAAACTAAATGTGGCATGGTAAAAAATGTCTGGGGAGGAGGGCAGACCCACAGATAAGATCCTTTTCATTTGGTACTGTTACATCTGTGCTGAACAGACATTTCAAAATCACAGGCCGGGCTTTCCAGTGAAGAAACATAACATTTAGCTATGTCTGGCAATAAACTTGAAAAACAATGGACACGGCATTAAAAATAACTAAATGAGATTACTATTAACAGATGTAGTTTTTTGAGTGTGATTTGGGGTGTGACACAAAACGGGGATGTCCCGTTGAAGTGGTGATAGCTAACAGGGCACTTTAACACACTCTTTAATGTAGGCTGTATGTGGCACTGTTGGTATTCAGTACTAAGGAGCTGAGTCATGTGCCCCCAAACCCACAAAGAAAATGCTTGTGTCCTGGGTGCCTCTCAGTTGGGCCGCTGTAAAATGTACTTTCACTTCATCCCCTGTAGGATTCTGCCAAACAGGAGAGGAGATTCACTTCGTACACCAAAAGCTAATTACATCCTTCAAGGGTAGCATTATCTTGATTATCCTAAGGTTGCTTTGAAACAGATTTAAAGCTGGAGAAGTGTATTGCCTATGAAGTAATGCACTTGAGTAAGTCACTTAGATTATCTGCAGCATTGGAAATATATAAAGGATGCTGTCCCAGAAGGGCTGTACATAAGACCCATAGCAGCTGTTAATATTTTTTAAATAATTTTTTGATATTGTGCTACAAAGTTTATAGGATGAGCAAATGATTTGCCTTGGTCCAAGTAATTAACTTAGTTAACTGTCAGAATGATGTGGCTGCCGCACAGGAAAGGCTTTGACGATGAATATTTAATGATGCCCTTGTCCTCCTTTACGCTGCTTTCTGGTGGACTTTTGGGACATTAGATAAGCACAGTAGCTGTCACTAACACTGTTGGTCAGTGAGTTACTCAGGGGGCTTGTCAGGTTTTGTCTCACCTGGCTGTATTCAAATATAAGCAGATACATAGTCAGGCATCTTTTGCATTATGTATCAGTTTATGAAATAATTCAGAATAAAATAAGTTGGTTCCTAATAGATAATGTGTGCATTTTCCCTTGAAATGTAACAGAGACTTATCACTTCTCGTATCACAGTACGCAAAATCATGATCATTTTGTGTTTTGGGTATTCTGTAATTTATCTTGTTTGTGGAAATGTCCTGAGACATTTTCGATCTATGCCACAGAGCTGGATTTTTGCTTATCATACAGCTCGAAATGCTAACTATTTGGCATGTCAAATCAGCTAGAAATTATAGATGGATCTGGGACAAGTTTATTATCAACTGATACATTTGTGGTTAAAAAATGGTTAATTTTTTGGAACTCAGTGTTTTACAGTTAAATTATTAATAGAGAAAATATTAATGGAGAAAATATGCCAAGTATATGCATTTTAAAATTTCTTCTTGTTTACAGACAGTAAGCTGATTTTTTTGTTAATGTGAGATATTAAAGTTAAAAATAAATTAAATTAAATTAAAACCACCTTGTGCCCGTTGTTTCCAGGATAGGCTCTGGACCATTTCGACTCAGAAATACATGTGGCATAGAGCATGAATGAATGAATGAATGAATGAATGAATGAAATTTGTATGCCTCCTAATAACAAAATAGCAATAATATGTAGATGGTACAATATGTGTCTAATTTGCAATCCAAAAACTTTAGAGTGGATTATGGCTGTCATTAAACTAAAAATTGTTCTACAGTTGTACTATAATTTTACGGAAACACACAAGTAAAGGAGATCAATTTTCCTTTCTGTCTGATGACTACAGTCTTCAGCCTGGATTTCCAAGCACATGGTCTCACTTTAGCCAGGGAGGGGTCACATGGCTTTGCAAATGAAATCCCTTATTAGGTCCAGATCAAAAGGCCTTTAGGTTACTCTGTTCTAGCAGAGTGCATGCAGCTGTGAGTCTGATGCTGAAGGAAGTCCCAGCAGCATCCAGCCAAATGATCTCTAGTGAGGTATGAAATGAGCATTGGGGCCTTACGTTTTAGCATGATCTGGGTGGGTGGATGGGCTGGGGGGGGGGTAGCATCACTCTAAGGCATCTTAATCTGTCAGTAGTGTCAAACAGTGATGTCTTGGAAATTATTAATACGTGAACATTATTCTCCAATAGAGGGCACTATTCTGTAAGTGCAAGAGAGTTACTCACTGGTGTCCTTTGTTTCATTAAGTTTTCTTTTATTTCTGATTTCCTGGAATAAATAATTATTAGGAAAAAAATATAATAAATAGTAAAATAGGGTTGTAAGATACTGCTAGTTTTAAACTGGATTTTAATATTTTAGGTACAAGATTAATAGCTGTTATGATATATTGAAAAGCACTACACTGGTATGTATGTATGTGTGTTTTCATTTCAAAGTCAGCCTGGAAATGAAGGAAACAAATAGCATCTGCCAATTAGCCAGTCGGCTACAGATGGATGAGAACAGTGGGCGTACTGAGTGAATTAAAGCTTGGAACAAGGGTAACATCCTGCCAAGAGCAAGGTGGAAAGTGGCTGTTGTTTCCACAGCTGTTTTGGATGATGGGGAGGTGGGCATGTAAGGCCCCAGGAAAGCTTGGCGAACCAGTGGTCCAGTGGTGCTCCCATGCAGAGGTTGCTGCTGGTATCCTGATTTATGCAGGATGGCTACTTGCTTGCTTTGCCATTCTATACCTGCCGACATGTTTGGAATGGAGCTGGTCCAAGATTAACGCCTGCTTGCCGACGTCAGCCAATGGCACGGTGCAGAGATGTGCTGCCAGTTTTAATGGATGGACTATAACACCTCCAGCTGATGTGGCATACAACATTTCATGTCTTTCTGCATACTGGGCATGATCCATCACATGACCTACAACTCTCATGGTGCGTGTCTTTGCTAACAACTGCTCTTCATTGCTGGACCTAAATAGACCCTATACATTCAAAACAGGAGACCAAGGAAAGCCACGAAGAGAAGCAGACTCAAAAAGGCTGTTTTAACGTCCTTGAGGGAGTCAGTATTCCAGGTATGACGGAGCTGTGACCAATTCCTCAGTGGGAGGCAAGGGTACACTAGTAGGGACCAAATCAACCCCTTCGCCCCCCTAAACACACATTGTACCCCCACAAAATTGGTACGGACATATCCCTTGGTGGGAGGCCACAAAATTGAGAATTACCATTACCAATTTCCATTTCCATAAATGGGATTTCAGGAGATGCAGCTGAAACAATAAAACTCAATCTATATGCCCAGTCTCATGTGCTAATGGATGTCCACAAGTGCTCCAACCTTGTAGCATTTCTCAGAGGGAATGTTGATTGTAACATCATTTTTGATTGGTTTAAAGGTTTTGAGAGTGTCTAGTTTGTGGCTGCCCTCTCCTCCAGCTGGTGTCATTGCTTGTTGATCATAAATAAGGTTTTGTGTTTGACGATTTATAGCTGTAAAGATGAGTAAAGCAATAGGAAATTAATGCAAGGAGATTGCGAAAAACAGAAGTTTTATTGGTGTTACAGGAGCATGTGTGCTCCCTCGTAAAACTTACTGAGTGCTTTAAGGCCTGTAGTTGTGAAATAGCTGTTCTTTATTCTTATTGTGGGTTGTTATTATTATTCTTATTCTATTTCTTATTCTTAAACTTAATTTTAGACCAAGGAGACAATTTTTAAAAGATTTAAAAGTGAGTGAATTGGACCTTTCGGTTCATTGGTGCACATAGGAAAATGCTTACGTCCTCCACAGAGGGTAATTGTGCCTACCAGAAGTGATGACAATAACCATTAGGATAAATTGGCCACTTTCTGGGGTGCACCTCAAGCACTTGGTCCGTGAGACTAATGGACTCCCATGCCTGTTTTGAGTTGTTTTCTGATGAAAAGGTCTCATCCATCTTGACTCCCACAATGCATCCGTGCTTCCATATTAAGTCCTATTTTGTCACATAGGTGCTTTTTCTCGCTGGTAAGGAGACTTTCTAGGGAAATTGGCTTATCCCCATCTTTTATTCTGCTATGAGGTCATCCCTGTCACTTGCTGTTGGTTGACGCTAATAACATTATCCTGGTCTGAACTTTTCGTAGTTAGTGAAGCATTTCCAACCATGATAACCATGGCCCAATGCAAATTTGATTTTTTGTTCCAACTAAATAATTTATTAATTATGCCCAAAGAAGCCGTTGCTTTCATTTTCTGAATACGATAAATGACAATGTTTTAAACAAACGTTAATGTAACGTTATCGATGAACAAAAAGATTGTTTCTAATATCTTTTTTTTGGCCCCATAAGACTGATAATCATTATTAAATAATCAAGACGTGTTCATTGATTACATGACATTGATTATGAAAAGACAGATTGATGTAAATGAAATAAATATTCCGTTTAACGTCATATAAAGTTTAAAAAATATTAACAAGACATTTTTATCAGCATAATTTTATCTAGATTTAATGAGCAATTATGTTATACCAAGTCCTAAAGCAGTCTGTTCTTTCGAGCTTAATTAAGAGCCAAGCTGGACCTAAAACCAACATGCATTTTGCAGTGAAGACCAGGGGAGGGAAAACCTGGCTTAATTCATTCAGTTCAGTGCTGCTGAGGAGCCAATCTATCAAATTTGGAAAGTAAACAAACATACACACAATTTCAAAAAGGGCTAGATAGCTAATAATAAACAAGTCAAAATTAAATCACATTACATGTGGATGGAGGGGTACTGAGGTGTGTCAGTAATTATATACAGAAATAGACATGTTAATAATAGTAATATTGGGGAATATTTTAAAAATAGCATTAGCTCACAGGGTGATTTAGAGAAGAGATAATGGGTTTGCAGGTGTGCAGAGCGCAATCCAATTGATTTTTTAAAGAGGCTGCCATTTTTTTTCATGTAGTACATATTCTGTAATTAAAATGCATCCATAGTGATGCACAGAGTTTATGTCTAGCTTTCCAGTTCATGAGTATGGTTTTCTTGGTGATAGCCAAGGTGACTAACACTAATTTTGAGTTGTAATGTACATTTTTGAAGTCCTGCCAGAATTGAATTTCTGATTGTTGTATCTTAACTCTAGGGTGATTGGGACTTCATTGGGCATTGTTGTAGAGTGGTGATTTCTGAGGTATGAGATATAGGATGGGGCCTGTGGACTTACAGTGTATGCCTGTGTATATTCAAAATGCCCCAAATGACAAGACAAAACAGTCTGATTTCTGATGGAAGAGAAACATTGACTCTTCATTTTCTGAAGCAGCAACAAGGGACAAGTTATTATATATGTTTTAAATTTATAAAATATACAGCTTTCTTTGCGTAAACGTAATCTATCAGTCAACAAGAGCTGCTGTGCCAGTGAGGGCATGAATCAGGCTTGTTGAAATCTTTATTAAAAACTTGAATCCGTGATACATTTTATTGTACCCAGGTTACAGTCTGTGGCTTCTATTAAACGGCCACTATAGAATTAGCCTTTGCTTTTTCCAACCACATAGTACCAAACTTAGCAAACTGCCGGTGACTCATGCTGGAGAGATCAGAGCTCCTTTTTTACAATAGTGACAACATTAACCACCGAGAAGAAGTAGTGATGTCATGCTTGAAACGCTTTGATGCCTGCATAACAAGTGTGCTGTCGCCTGCCTGATCTTCAAAGCAGATTGAAATCACACCACATAGAAAAATGTAGGCAATTAACCTACATGTAACAGTACTGTTCACACCACGTCGTACAATCTGACATGCGCTTCGTAATATGGTAAAAACATCATTTTTGTGGGTCAGGTCGCACAAGACACGCACAACTTCGCAGAAGACACGCACAAGTTCGCACAAGACAACCGTGTCTTCTTTCCGGGGAGAGAGAAGGAGCCAATTCGATTGCGGATGCTACTTCTGCTCTCCTACACAGTCCTTCCATGGCAATTGAGTCCCGTCATGCTCTGGAATTACTGACCCTGGATCAGCTCTCGACCAAGCAGACTCAATGATGAGCTCTCAGCTGAGGGTTTTAGCTGAAGGGACGTGGGGAACCTGATCTTGAGAGACACAGAGTAAGGCAGAAGCCTGACGGAGTATGGTGGAAGGCGATATACTATGAAAAATGATGTAGATCATCGAGATAAGAATGTGCTCAGATACTGCCTTTATAGCTATTTTGCACTGTGAGAGGTCAAACAACAAGCCTTCTGTTTGACTTTCAAATAATGCATATGCAGTTTAGAGAATATTTTATTCTCCTAAATGCTGTTAAAGAGTAAAATCTCATTCGCAACTCAGCAGACGCATACAGGCACACGTGCGGACATGGAAAATGCCAAGTCAGCTGAAATCCTTCTCCCAGGCCCGGAAAGACAAATACTCAGTTAAGAATGCCTCACTGTGAGAGAATTAAACTCCGGGGGCGCCAGTGACAAGCTAGATGGCTTGGGGACTGTTTTCCTTTTAGTCTGTGATGGGTTTGGCTGCAGAACTGTCATGCAAAACAGAGTCTTGAAGAGGCTTTTCTTGCTGAACGTTGTAACTGAGCGCAAGCTCCTCAGCCATGTTTTTAAGGGGACCTGTCTTGTGGTTTGGGGGGAAGACATGGAAGGAAGTAGGTCAAGGGAAACTGGCAGGAGCCCCCAACAGAAGGTGCACTTGCATATGCGATGTTCCCGGTGGCTAGTGCTCACATGAAAATGAAACTAAGTACCCAGAGCTACCTCTGCAATTACTCCCTGCTTACTGTGGTCTTGGTGGTGTGGTAGGACATGGGCCTAAAGCTGGCACTGAGGTAGAGAGCTAAGGGGAGGGACACAGAGCTGTGGTAGAGGGCCTGGATTTTTGACTTGTGAAGGCATTGGCCGGTTTAAGTCCAGCATTTTTAGCGCTGAGTTAGCAGCAGAAACTGAATTACTTCAGTAATACATCAGGTTGTGTGAATGGGTGCCGTTGGGGCTCATATGCAGTGGTAGCACCTCCAGGAATTGGGATCCGAATCCAGGCCCTGCTTTGTGTGTGGATTTTGCATCTTCGCCCCTGTTTGTGTGGGCTTCTAGCACAAGCTCTGGTCTCTTCCTGAATTCCAAAATCATGCGGCTAGATTAGTGTCTCCCAATCCAGTCCTCGGGGACCCACAGACAGTCCACAATTTTGCTCCCTCCCAGCTCCTGGTAGGGAACAAAAATGTGGACTGGCTGTGGGTCCGCAAGGACTGGATTGGGAAACACTGGGCTAGATAAGTTGGTGTCTCTGACTTAGTATGTGAGGGTGCGCCCTGGAATGGATTGGTGTCCTATCCAAGGTGTCCTTTACCTAGAACTTCCAGGCCTTCCTACTGGGTAAGCAGATAGGGATGGTGGTTGGGTTATTTGAGTAAAGATAAAAAGAGTACTGTAATGTTGTGGTCTGTTTGGCCTGTCACACTTAAGAGCATTGCATAAATTGTGCAATTATGAAGCACTGTACAGAACCAATGGAAGGCCACTCCAACCACCGCTGCTAGGCCCCCCCAGGATGATGTGGCGGCAGCCATTCTGCACCAGGACACTCACCACACAGCAGCTAAGGTGGCAAAGGGGCAGGAGAGAATGCACCAATTAGATATAGGGGATGGCCAGGAGGCCAGATTTGATAGGGCCACACTGGGCAGTTTTAGTCAGGACCTTGGTTTTATGTCTCATGCCAAGGACAGTGCCCTTTTTACAGCGCAGTGCTCACATCACTACACTGATGCTTAGCTTCAGAGGAATTAGCTAATCTGAACTGCAGGGGGTGTGGCTGCTGACAAATAATAGCAATAGGTAAAGCTATATGCAAAGCTGCAAAATAATGAATAAAGCCTGGCTTGTAAGATATGACGATGGTGTACAAAAATGTGTAAACCTGAATGTTTTGTTTTAAATGGGGCGTATGGATTTTAGGCAAAAAAAAAATGTTGACAGATGACACCAAATCAATGGTTTACGCAGCCATACAAATGGCCATGCTTGACCTCTGAAGTCAATGCCTGTATTTCTTGGATGGTGAGAAGAATAGTG
>JAODKN010000063.1:8717088-8732600 GCA_026774425.1 Petrocephalus zakoni
TTACGCAGCCATACAAATGGCCATGCTTGACCTCTGAAGTCAATGCCTGTATTTCTTGGATGGTGAGAAGAATAGTGAAGGATGAATCCACAGGGAGAGTCCTTCAGGGGTGAAATCTTGTTGGACACAGCAGATCTGAAAAAATCCAGAGAATGAGTAGAATAAAAATTGCCAGTGTAATACCATAGTCACAGTCTACCTCACTAGCTAAACGGCTTTTACCGGTCTGTCCAAACAGGGGATCGTCTTGATGGCGTTAAGCTGCAACGCGCTTCATCCAGAAAACTGGAAAACTATGCGACTACGGTGCCTTTCCTGCTGCAGAAGGGCGAGCTCAGACCAGTCAGTCATCTCCTGTCCATGGTGAGTATCTCTGGTGGCCTGGGTACAATGCATTTACACTTACTAACTCTTCCCACTTTAGCCAAAAACAAATACAGCTCTCTGGGGTGGGGGGGGGTTACTTTCAGTGAAATTTTTCCATTTATGCCTTTATCCTTAATACAATATGAGCAAACCACATGGTGGGGTGATACCTTGAAATGGTACCCAGTGCAATCAAAGTGAACAACAGCAGTATCATCCACTGGGACCTTCATTGTTAGGCACAGCTAGGAGCGCTGTTTCAATCTGGAGCTCGAATTGTTTAATGCGTTTAGCTTAGGCGTGATTAATCCCCGGTGCAGTATTTGATGCTGGTGTGTCCCTTCCACAGCTCAGGTGCTGACTACTCCAGGGGATTATAAAGACTCTCATATAATTCCCCACACCTGCCCGGTCCCCATTGAACAAATTACCAGTGCACAAGAATTATATTGTAATACATGTGAAGGGGTAAACACTGAAAAAAATATGGGAAAGGAAAGTGGATGATTGAAAAAAAGAGTAACAGACTGATTGCCACAATGCGACATGCTGGGAAAATGATTAACTTTCATTTTAGCACTGTGGGAATGTCCATCCCTTTATAACATTAGACTGTGGCTGAGAGAGGGCAGCACATTGCCGCCCACCACCACATGACAAACTACCGCAGGGATGAGGACCTGGGTGCAGCCATGCAGGGGGTGATACCTCAGCACCACACTGTTCAGATGGAGTTTTTTCCAGTGGCTGGAGGGCCAATCCTGCCACCAACCCCCAAATTTTTTTGGGGGGACCTGCTCGCAGGGCCGGATGTAGGTTAACATCGTACGCAGGACAAAGCAATTAAAAGTTAAGCATGAGGTTTGTAAGTGAAATAGGTTGCTGCTCTGGACATGCATTGCATTCGGCTGGAACATTATGAAATGTTTGAATTTCAGCGTCTGTCTGTATGTAGCATGTTTAAGTGCCGGACATTAGGAAAATGGGTGTAGTACACTTCTAGCAGTACTTAAAAGGGAGGCTGGGGTTTCCAAGAAAAATTACCCTCCGGTGTGAATTAGTTTTTCCTGGCCATCAGAATTAGAGCTCTGGAAAATTGTTCCAAAATTTCACTTTTTAGCTTCGCAAGCAGCCGTCTTTCCTAAAATACTCCGACTAATGCTATCTGAGAATCGCTGAATGCATTCCAGTAAAACACATTGACTCTGGTAAATGAATTTCTAATGCACCCAACAGAATTTACACTTGCTATGCCTAGGAAAATATGCAGCCTACAGTGATTTACTAAGATGCTAAATATTTTGTTTTGATAGATCTTTGGGAGGGAAATGTATGAAGCAAATACTGACAGTCTAGTTTTAATTTAAATGCCACACATATGTTATAATGATCTATAGAGAGCTGCATTTATGTAGCTAGGCCAATGATTACATTTATTCATGTAGCCAGAGTGCATGCTGGTTAATGTAACGTTAAAGGCATTGATTCAAATGATCCAAAAGAAGGTACACTTATCTTTGTGCCCTAACAAGTGTAATTTTTTCTTCAGACTGGGCAGCACGAGTAGTTTGTACTGTTTGTGGTTCGATGCTGGGAATGATTGCATTTCCGATTCTTTCCCAGTTTTTTTTTAATCTGACAGGGAGGAACAGATTGATCGCCTCTGGTGATGTTAGAGAAAAACAGCGACACAGATATTCATGATTTTGGTTACCAAACGCTCCCCGAGCATGTGCGACGCCATCTCTCCCCTGGCCTAACTGGACGCTGTGATGTCTCGAGCGCTTTGCCTTGGATCTCGCTCAGAGTGTCTCATAGCGTGCCATAAATGGCGATAAAGCTGAATGGTTAAACCGTTAGCTGTCTCCAGCCTCCCTGGAGTCTTTGGGCGGATGTACGTGTCTTTAATCTCTTAAACTCCCGTCTAGACAAAAGTGTTCTCTGTGTGTGTTTATGCTCACATATATTAATGAACAATAAATTAATAAATACATAAATAATGCCAAATTTAAATTTAATTGTCTACGCTGGAAGTCAGTGTGTGGTTTGCTGAGTTACGGTGCAGTGCTGGATTTTTGATGGGAAGGTCGCTGGTTCATATCCACCGTTTGGTAAGTAGATCTTGCGGTTGGGCCTTTGAGTGAGGCCTTTACACGCTGATGGCTCCAGTGACTTTCTGCCCATGCTTCCTCAAAAATATAGTTGCTTTTGATAAAAGCATCTGCCAAATATTGTAGATTTTACAGTTGTGGATTTTAGATGCATTCTCCACATGACATGTTGTTCTTCATCAGTGCCTCATTAATGATTGTAGCTTTCTAATCTCAATCAATAAAATCAGTAACTATTATCAAATGTGAACTAGACCCCAGATGGACGTTAAAGGAATGATTGGCCAATGAGTATGCTTCTCATGCACCAAGAAAGAAAATGGTTATCTCCAAAGGTCGTCTTCCTCCCTGCCTGCATGCTTCCTGTCTCGCCAGAACTGAGGGCCACCATGTGATTGTTCTGGATTGTTCTGTTACACCTGCAGAGCCACCCGCCGTCATTGGAGTTACTGATTGAAGCCGAGGGTGAGCAGCTGCTCCTCGCCCTGGAAAAAAACGAGTAAGTTTTTCTACTTTCTTTGACTATGGAAATGCTGTGCTTTGAAAAATACGTAGCTGGACTGCAAAACTGTGGCATATGTGGTGCCCAAGGCTATGGCTGGAGTATGCAGCCAGTGGAGCCATAGTCAAAAAAAAAAAAAAACACTTTTTTTCCGTGCTATACAAGTGCAGATGGTTTTTGGCCGACTGTGTGTTTAGTCTCGTGAAACACAAACTTGAGACACACGGATGGAGAATTGAAGAACGAAGCACAGGTGGATGCACTGGGGATTTTCCCTTCCACCGCCTTTGGTTTTCGGTCCTCAAATGGTTCTTACACCGATAATGGAAACATGTTGTGATCTACGCTGCCTGCTCTCAGTCACCATGGACCTGTCTTTGTGAGATTTAAAGCGCTGAAAAAAAAAGAAAATTCAGAGGTCTCATGGTTTTAGGCAGTTCCCTGCGTGACTTCTGCGTAACTTAGAAGCCCAGACATTAGACGGAAGTGGGATTGAACCCACATGAATATTCTTTCACAAAAAAGAGATTGACAGTGATTGGTGATGCGCTTTAGCAATGTCCTCCTGGCCTGTGCCCCTGGTAAATCCAAACTATGGAGGTCATATGAAGGTCATCAGGCATCACGTCTACTCACAATTCCATGAGAAATACATTGTCCCATTTATAGCTATCTGACATATTTTTTTATGTCTGATGACAGATCACAGTATTTAAAATTGAGTATCTGAGTCTTGTGCCCTGTGCTGGTTGACATCCACAACCTTGACCAAGTTAAGCAGCTGGAGACTAGATGGGTGGATTTATTAGGTGTTCCACATTGGCCCTTCAGCGCATTTCAGTCATGATGTTTACATTTTCGCCATGATTCAGAACCAGGTGTTGAAAAGAGTGCAAAAATAAGTGACCCAGCTGTGCGGAGGAAATGCCTGATTTAAACAACAGAACAACAATTTCATATAAAGCCCACTGGACAATTCTCTCAAAAACACATCGAGCACTGCGAATCAGGAGAACAACCGTACCCCAAAAATGGCTTTATAGGAAACCCAAAATCGTGATTGGGTTTGACTTGAATCTACCTCAAGCATGCAGTGTGTTAATCATTATGCTTGGGATATAACATTTTTGGAGTCGATTCAGATCTTTTCCTGCTGCAAATATTTGACTGAATTCTCCTTTTCTGAATCTCACTGCTGGCAGACGGAGAAATGAAGTGTCTGGCCTTCTGCTTCAGTTCCTTTTCTCATTAATTTTCAATTTCGCTGTACTGTTTCAGAGCAGGCCTGCAAGACGTCTGTCTTTACATCTCTTTTGGAGTGCTTCTGCGTTCTGCTTTCATCTTATTTGTTGTATATATCAGGGTCTTTTTAGATCCATTTTTTAATGGTCTGGGTTCCATCAGTAACAGAGCTCGACTCCTAACCCTCCCACGTGCGATGATAAATCTCATCATGTATAAGGCCTGGAACAGATCCACAAGCTAGCAAGAGATTACAGAACCAAATTAAAGGAGTAAACTAACTGGAAAATATGATATGCTGCATGGTTGATGTGGTTCAGATGATTTCTCCATAGAGACATCTTGAAAGGTTCTTGTATAGGTTGTAGTCCAAGGGAAGGGAGTCTATTGATCTCTTTAAGGTACTATAAGCGCAGTGTCCCAGAAGTTTATCTGTCAGGATAGATTCCAGCATTTTCCTGTTCCTGTCTATCATCTCCCTGTTTGACCAGCAGGTGGCGCTGGCCATCTCGTCTTTTTCCCTGCTTTTCATTAGGTTTAGCTCTCTGTTCTGTTCCTATGTGTGCTTGCTTGTGACTGTTGCCTGTGTTCTGGACTCTAGTTAGTGTTCTGTGTTCCTGCTTCCTCTGTGTTGCATTAAGTCAGAGGTGGCCAATCTTATCCGCAAAGGGCCGGTGTGTATGCAGGTTTTCGGGATAACCCTAAGGTCAGCTGTTCAAACCCAGAGGACTCTTCAGCCAATCAGTCCTCTAATTAGTAATCTAATTATGGAGCTGCATACACACCGGCCCTATGCGGATAAGATTGGCCACCCCTGCCTTAAGTGTTAGGTTTCCCCCCTACTTACTCTGTATACCCTACCTGCTTTTGAGTTTTGACCGCATCTGAGTCTTTTATTTCCGATGTGATTAGTATTTAATTTCTAATAAAGACCCCATTCGTCTGTAAGTCCTTCCTTCATGCCCCGCGATGACATTAATCGAAGAATACAACAAGCAACATGTCTCTTACGATACTGGAAGACTTGCATAGAAATGATTGCAGCACATTTTTGTGTGAAGGGTTTAAGAAACATCTGGCAAGCGAACCATCATGATTACAGCTAAGAGCAATGGGTCAGCCAACTGCTCACAGGATGTACTGCGGACCCAGTGGGCTGTGAAGGGAAGGGTCTTATTATCTCCGCTGTGTTATAGCCTTAATGTCACCCAAAGACTTGCACTTAGTGGAGGTGGTACAGAAGCAGCCAGAAAACATGAACCAAAGGGAACTAACTTGCAGAGATCAGGAGAGGACAGAGCCAAGACTGAAACACAGCAAAGGAGTGCTCCTCGGGAGTGTGACCAGAGGAGAAATTCTTAGCAAACCTCCCCCTCCCTGCCTGATGAGCACCAGTTGTAAAAACATGGTCAAACGCCCAAGGCAAAAAATAATAATTGTCGAATGAAATTATTAAAATTGAAGCCACAAACCTGGACCCTCCCTCTAAGCCGATGTCATATTTCAGAAAAAAAAACAATATTTCCGGATTATCAGATGTTTTCTTCTATGTTTAATTGCTTAAAGAATGCAGATGATGTGCTGTGTGCACAGTTGGAGGTTAATACATTTATTAATTAATTTCAGCACATTGTTTTATGTGCATAGATATTTGTACTTTTAATGGAAAAAAACCATCAACACTGTTTAAGTATGAAAGAACTTAGAACAAAACGAAAGAAACGAGATTTATGCGTTTGTTTCTTTTTAAAATAACATAGGTTGACTCTTTGTTAGGAAATGAACAGCTTGCATAAAGAATGGTTGCCAGTTGCAGGTGTATCATAGTGAGCTCTCATGCATTTTAAATGTGTATGACAGCAAATACACATCAGTAGGTCACATGACTCAGGGCAACTGCTGACCACATGTCTAAAATGCCACACACCCAAGGTCCCGGCAAGCTTGTGTCTATGATTGCTTGCTTCACACCCATGGCTTCACTCTAAAAGGCTCTGGAACAGTGTCTCCCGTTACCAGCATGACTGCTTCTGGAAAGTGAACAGCTTAAAACAGACTCAAGGTCTATCTGGTCGAAAAAGTCAAAGCAATTTGGGTCATCATTAAAAATAAATAAAAAATACCTAAAAAGAAATAGAAATAAAAATATCTTTGAAAAATAGTATTGTAACATTTACTGTAAAATCACCCAGTCTTCATCCAGAGGATTGAACATTTGTGAATATCAGTTTATTTAAAAGTGAAAAGGAATCTGAAGAAATAAGCAGTGTCAAATGAAAGTAAACAGTGAGATGTAACATGGTAACTAGAGGTATGATGCCAGATCAGCCATATTTTGGACTGGGATTTTACTCAAAAAAGTAAAAAAAATATCCTTTTCTATTAACTTGAGGAATATTCCGTGGATTGTGCTTAAAGCTGACAATTACATTTAAAAGATTCGTGTATTTTTTATCAGCTACTATATTTCCTTGGATGATGTCATTTATTACACAATTTTTGACATTTCCAGTTATTCTGACTGATACTGTACCAGGTACATTTAGTTTAGAACAAATTATCCCAACAAAGCACACGCAACTGTGTATTTTGCATCAATGTTTTAGTGGTGTGTCAAGGTTTACTGCTTCTCTGTTTTTGATTTCCCGTATTGGCAGTGTAGGGAAATCGTTCAGTTTTTTGTTAGCACAAAGGACTTTATCCCAGTAATGATTGTGTGCATTAGTCTATTATATTGATTTGTTGGCTTGTGCAGACTGTGCATTTCTGTGCAAAATAAACCATTTGATTTATGACTGTGTAGTGCTGTAATTGTATGTTAGGTTTGTTTGTAGTCATAAATTGGACAATTTAAAAGGTTTATCTCCAGGCTGGCATGTGAAGCCAACTCGTACCATATCTGGGGTACTCAGAGGAAACACTGAAATACTCTAATCCATTTGCTTAAATGAAAATAATAATAAAAAAACAACAGCAGCACAGAGAACCAGAGACCAGAAGCAAAAAAAAAAGAAAACCTTGATCTTCCCTTTGAGTCACAAAAGGAAATGTAGAAGGTGCTCTTTTTCGATTAATCATGTTCACTAGAAGGGAAGAGAAAAAAATCCAAACATTTTTAACAGTTTAAATAACAGATTTTATTATTACAATAACAGAGACAAACATCCCATCGGGAACACTGTCTGGTATTTGCAGAGAAAACTAAAAAGATGAATGAGTTCAGTGAAACATCTGACGCCTGACGCGACAGTCTTCACAAACACTGCTCTGAACATTAGCAGAACGCTGGTAACTCATTACTGTCTCAGTGTGCGGAGGAATGCTAGACATATGAGGTCTGACCTCTTCTACACTTTAATTAAATCTGTCAAGTAAGCGATAGGAGAGCCTGACAGGCACTGGCGCACAGCTCAGGGAAGTTCTTCTCGCCGTAATAAATTATCTCTTTATCCAGTGGCATGTTAACCAGAGATCTGTAGTAAGCAGATAAACGGCTTAGCATAAACAATGTAGTGACTAGTCTTTCTCAAGACTAAACAAGAAGCGCAATTACTGACCATGGGAGGATATGTTGCCATAGCTGTTACTGATTTGCAGGTCTCCTGTAGAAGATCTCTCCGAACTCTAAGGGCAGGAACCCTGTATCTGAGTCTCAGAATGGCAGGGGGCCTGACTGTAGAGTTGGGGTCCTCTACTGTTACTATAGCGGAGAATGAGAATGAGTTGTTGTGCCCTGCATTAAGGACGTCCTACTGGTTAAACCAACTGGTGATTAATTAGCACTAATATCCCAATATACATGTATAAACATTTAAACAAACTTCATTTGTAGTTCTGATATTTATTGGGAACGAAGGAATACTTTTAAAAGCATTATCTGTGGTTAGCACAGTGTGCCCAGATGTTCCAGAGCAGCAGAAAAAGGGTATGTAGATCAGATATTGCACACAGCTTTCTCCAAGACATAAATAAAGGACCATCCAAGACAAACATCTACCAACAGAGGAACATCTGCATTGCTTAGGGGATGATTCAGGACTTAATTTTGACTTTTTTTTTAACCATAAACCATCTTTTTAGGCCTTATTTGTTTTCTTAATGAAACGTAAATGAAAAGCACTGGATGTTGACAGTATATATCAGAAGACCAATAGCCAAAGGATTTGTTGTAGAACAATGATGAATCTTCATACATTTATTGTTTGACACATTTTACAAAATGGGCTACTTAAGATGATGCCCAGTGGCCAATAAACCAAAAATCATCCATCTCAGGACATAAACAATTACTTTTTACAAATATGTCGTTGACAAATTTGGTACCTCTGAAACGAAATGGAAAAAGTAACGTCAGTTGTGAGGAAAAAAAAAACATACAGGTAATTATATTATATATAATATATATCTCACAGTCCTGTGCATAAAGGTTAATGATGCATAATGTCAAAATATATGTAGTGGAGCATTTATCAGGATCAGTAAAATGTAAAACACACAGACATTTTTTTTCTTCAGTATTCCAGTAAATACAGATCAATCTCACAGATAAATAAAAAGCACACTATTATTAGTTGCCGGGGAATGCAATAATTTCAATACATTATTACAGTGAATGTTCTGTGTCAGTTCATCTTCTAAAGCAGTTTAAGAATTCCAGACCATGTCGCACCATTGCAGAGAATGTTTTATCCGGGTATTCAAGGAATGCTTATGGGTTGTAAATATTCAGAGGTTTTTCATCAGTGGGAATGATTACAAATGACCCTGTGGTAGATATGGCCTAGAGGTCTAAGCAGGCTTATAATCAATGACAGTTTCTGTAATTGGATGTCGAGTCAACGAAATATATATAGCATTTGAATCTGTGCTGTTGCTTCTGTATATAAGACGATCTAAAATATCCTTGAGCTCATGACTGTAGAATAATAACCCGTTTGAGTAGGTCTGTCTGTCGAAGGACTTTCCCCCACCAAGGTGTTTTTTTGTTTTTGTTTATCTGACTGTTTCCAATGCCAAGCTGTTGTCAAGTCTTTTTTTATGCCAAGACTGCTTTGCAATAAAAGCATGAGTCTATCTTTAATAGATTTGTACGGCTCACTCGAGATATCTTTTTCTGGGAGAGACAAACAGCAACAGCAATAGTAATAATAAAACTTGTGGTGTATAAGCAACGGGACAGATTAATTTTATGGGACTTTCTCTACCCACCAGAGCCAGGTCACTAAGTAGTACTTCCTTTTCTGGCAATCCCAGACACTGAGGCCCTCCTTCTATCGACCAAATAATGAAATTATTTTTCAGTATCAGCAGACGCATAGAAGTAAATATAGGAAAAAGGAAGCACACGCTACATATTGCTGCTTGGGTCCTTTTCGGTTTCTGTCTTGTGATGCCCATTAAAACCGAATGCCCGTGCTGTGCACTGCTCAGGAACCTGCTTTTCCATTTCGAAGATTTAAGTCTAAGTGAGGCCTACATTTTTGAAATTGTTATCGGGAAAATAGATCCTGCTGGAGAAAACATGAATAGTGTATGAAGGGATGATTTCCTATCGTTTAACGTACATTCCCAACGGAGCAGAATTTCAAAATCTGGGTCAGGAGTCCCTATTCTGATCGTGATGGGCTGTAATGTTCTAAAGCCTCGGCACCGAGATTGTTTTTTTTTTTCTGAATTAAATTGAGGAAATAATATATGCCATGTGAGCTTAAGTGCTCAGGTACAGTAAAGACCTTAAAATCCCTGTCATCTCACTAAATCATCGTCTTAATGTATAAAAGTTCTGTATCGAGATAAAGGATTTCCTTTGGATGAGCTAAAAACAGGTATTTAAAATCATCGTTATTCACAACCGTGAGGGGCTCTCTGCAGAGATCGTGGGGGTGGACTGGCCACAAGGAATAGTGAGAATAAAGAGCTGGACTGTTAGAACAATCAGGTGCTATGTTAGGGAAGGGATGGTCACTAGAGGAGGTAAGAGCCTATGGGAACCCCGCATTGGAGCATAGAAGCAGATGAATGTTTTTTTTTTTACTCTTTGTGTTACTGCTGGAACTTTGAAAGTATTACAGATATAGTCAGTCCTGCGACAATGTGTGATGCCACACCACAAATCGCAGCAATGCGTGGTTGGTATATTAGTACCCAAGTCCGATACAACGCGGAATCGCATTTGTATTTGTGCGATTTTCGGTTGGATGGAAAAGCACTATGTGAAGTACAACGTGACACGGTCTTAGCAAGAAACACTTATCGCACGCAAAGACAGCTATCCGGGTGAACAATGGTGATGGCTGGATTGTGAAGGAATCGCTATTTTCAACCGGTGCTTTTCAGTGAATCGGTCAAACATGTTTTCAAATCTAAAAGAACCAAACTTCTTCTTGCACTTTCGTACTGTATGTACTGTATATTAACTCTTGGTCTTTTTCTTTAATAAATGCATGTGGTGGTGTCAGTCTGGGCCTCCACATTTGTAAAACTTTTAAAGTCACCCCATTGGGGATGCTTCTTATATACTGAGGCCCATGAATCTGCATTATACAATTGTGATCAGCGGCTGGGTTGAAGAATTTGTAAGAGTCATGCTGACCGATATGGAAACAATCTGGGAAATTATTGTAGAGGGATTCTTATGCAGCTCTTAATTGTTCAGTTTCCCCCAAGACTCTCAAATGATGAAGTCGTCTACCAGAACAATAAAACGGACAAATCACATTGCAGACAGCACTTAGATTACAGTAAGTCCCCGGGTTAAGAACATCTGACTTATGGGCAGCTCGTACTGCCATAAAGCCTATTATATTAGAAATCCGAGTTACATATGATGGTTTGTAAGGCATGCACTTCTTTGTGATACTCATGAAAACACTGCGCGCTTTCAGTGGTTCATTGGCTCAAACCAGATCAAGTTTCCATTAACACTGTTCCGACTTATCTACAAATTCCACTCAAAGACAGATGTACGGACTTCGTTGGTGACCCAGGGGCTGGCTGTGATTATACAGAGGCTAACACACAGTACATTTATGCATGTGTTATTTTTTCGTAAAAGGAAATTCATGGGCTACCTTATTTTAAGATGAAGTCACCTATAATTTAAATTTGTAGCTGATATAAAAATAATAGATTTTATCTGGGCTCTGGGGTCCATGTTAAGTCTTTATTAAACAAAAGCTTAAAATATAGATGTATTTCACCCCGTGGGCTATTATTATTAATATTGTTGTTGTTATAGATCAAAAGACGCAAAGCAACAATATGAATAATAAAATGCCATTGTTTCTAGAAAACGGCTGTGTATTTAAACTATAAAGTTGAAATATGTCAAATTTGTTAAAATGTATTATTATGTATATATTGAGTAATTTGGAGTTTATTAGTATATGATGCTTTTACTTTTGTTGTTGGATTTTATTTCAGAATCATGCTAGTTAGTTACTAAGTTATTGTTTCTCAATAAGCATTGTGCATATATATTTCATAATTTTGACAATGTGTCCTGCAGAGTTCCAAGACATTACATGAGAATTTGTGTACTAGGGTGACTGAAAAGAACCATTCCACTGCTAAAAGTTAGGGATTGATGCAAACGTTAGGCAAAGCTGTCCACTACACCTCAGTTGTGGGTTTTTTTGAAGTGGGGCTGTAATATGGTTTTAATTGCTCAGTGCAATGACTCATCGAGTAACATCTTAATCCACCCCCATTGTGGTTCTGGGCAATGATGAAAGGAAAGCTTGTAAAATACTTTAATGGCAGAACAGTAAAGTGTAAGTCTTTTGGCTTATAAAGGGAATTTGTAGCCTCTTCAAAAGAGACAAGCTGACCAGGTTCATGAACTGAACAAGAATCACATGAACTGTGATTGTGCTTCATTGTTCCTGCCAGCATGTTTTTCACAGGACTACCGGAGCCTAACAGATCAGCCAAAAGCAATCAGGCCTTCGCTTTATTGCAGTGTCACATGACAAGGGTCACATGACTAGGGTCACATGACTAGCCTGGTGCCACCACTGAATGTACCTTTCATATCAAGTACTGTTAGATTTTTTTTTAAATATGCATGATGTTTCTTAGCTGATGTCAAAGTGACTTTAGATGGCTATTATTTATACATCTAGAGATCTTACTGGAGCACTTCACAGAGAACACTGCTTCAGGGTATTACAGATGGACCTATCCAGTACCAACAAATATGCAGGTTATAAGTCCACATTGTGTATTATTTGTACTGCCCTCTTAAAGCTGAAAAAGCCTTTAAGATAGCTGGTTTGAGGGGATTTTTCTGGAAGTTGTACGAGTACTGAGATATTACCGTTTATATACCAGATGCTGTATGATAATTGTCATTAGCTGTCATTTTTATTAACAGTATGCATTTGAAGAAAGTTTATTAGCACATATGGAAATAATGTGCTGGTACTGCTTGAGGATAAGATGAGCTCATCTTGAACACGCTTGTTTCTGATAGCCTCCAGTTCAATTCATGCCATACCTCTGAATTTGGACACACCCTCCCAGAGCATCCAGACAGCAACACCCAGGAGTCCCTCAACGGACTAAAATGATGCAAAATGTGCTTTAGCTGTGCTCTGTGTGTACCCATCATTAGTAACTCACATCCTGCTAAATACCAGTGCAGGGTATTTGCGCAACTGCACCAACAAAGTACTAGTAGTCTGGTTTTGACGTGAGGCCTGTGTTTCTCAAGAGCTTGCAAATACCAGCGGGAAACAGAGATGGGGGGGGAGAAGGCAGGCCTGCGATGGAAGGCAGCTGGCGGGCCTGGCAGGGGTGTCTGCTAGGCCTAAAGGGCACTTCCACCCCGCGTCAAGATGACTTTCCAGTCCAAATACTTAAAAGCCAACACTAAACCCAACAACGGGGGAAACACACTGGAATTTTCCTCTCCTGCCCCTCCCGAATGCTTTCCATGGTCCAAGTGGAGCAGACGGCAGAGGTGCCAGAGGTCTTGACTCTGGGGTGTTTTCTTGTAGGAAAGTATCATGAAATGGAAGAGAGAGGTTGTAGGACAGTGGAGGGTGGGGGGGGGCTTTACAAATTACTTTTCCTGTTATAGTTCCTGCTCTTAGATCCTCCATTCCTCCCTCCAACAGTCTGAAAAAAAACATGCTGAGGTGAATTGGAGTTACCAAATTGCCCATAGGTGAGCATGTGTGAGTGTGCCCTGCGATGGGCTGGTGCCCCATCCTGGGCTGTTCCCTGCCCTGTGCCCACAGGCTCCGGACTAACCCCGCGCCCGCCCACCCCCCCATGACCCTGAATAGCTTACAGAAAATGGATGGATAGCATTTATCCATTTATTACACATTTCTTTCCACATGCTGTAATCTTCAAAATTCATTTCCAATAAAGAGTAGAGCTGCGTAGTAAAGGAGGCCGCTGTATATGAGCGAGTCCTGGGAGGGCAGCCAGCCTGGGTCTCTGGCTGCTCTTTCAGCCGCGAGCATCTGGGCCCAGCGGTGCTTAAGGCGCTGCTGGCAGTCCTGACCTGTTGGGAAAAATTCCTTAAGCAGGTCAGTCCAGCTGTTAGCCCAGCCCGTCTCCCGTCTTCATGGTCAGAATCGTCCTCTTTGTCCATGGCCGGCAAGGTGTGTCATATTTGGTCCTTCTATGATACTGTT
Organism: Petrocephalus zakoni; assembly: GCA_026774425.1. Classification (NCBI taxonomy): domain Eukaryota; kingdom Metazoa; phylum Chordata; class Actinopteri; order Osteoglossiformes; family Mormyridae; genus Petrocephalus; species Petrocephalus zakoni. The sequence continues at coordinate 8,730,957 of JAODKN010000063.1, forward strand.
CTATGATACCGGCTAACCAGGAAGTTAGCAACCATGTGAGCCATCAGGGGCCACTACTGCGGTTGGGGTATTACGTACTGCCCAGTGGGTGGAAGGACAGGCAAGGGTGACCCTGCTCCCCGCCTGTACTGAGCAACAGTGGACCTGCTTTGTCCAGATAAAAGACTAGCTTGACTCTGAGGGTCAGTCTCGCTCAGACGGGTATGGGTTATTCCTGGGAGAGTGTCACTGACCTGCCCAGGGATTTCACATCTATGGGGGCTAGACTTGGCCAGCGTTCTTCAAGTACTGTCCTTTTAGCCCTGTCGGGAAGCTGTCTCTGTCTCCCTCTCGTCCATAACCGTCCAGTTGAATGTCCACCACCCTCAAGGCAAAATGACAAGCTCTTTGAGGGTCACACACTTCAGCCATATAGTTGCGCACCGGGAGCCACCCGCAGGTTTCCGGAACCATTTCTGTTCCCTTCCAAGGTGATGCCATTGTTGATGATCAATTTCATCCAGTTGGTGTCTTTTAAGCGTCTCTCCTGTGTTACTTATTGTGAAGTGGATCTCCTACAGCTACCCCTGTCCACACGTGAGGTGCTGATCTGGCATTCGCCGTTTCTGCGGCAGTTTATCCACCACACACACACACACACATACACACACACACACACACACACACACACACGCACACAGGTGATGCTGAGTAAAGATGCTCATTTTCTTTATCATTCAAAATACCTGAAATTAGGATTTTAACTAAAATGACAGCCCTCTAAAGCAAACATCCAGAAAACAATGCCTTTTATTTATTTTTTTTTAACTCAACTGATTGTCAATCATGAAAAAATCTAACCACTTAACTCGTAGAAAAACAAACAAGCACATTTTCCCAGTGAGTAATGAAGTGAATTTAGTCTGCTTACATCGAGATTTTTCATCCCAGCATAGCACGAGATGAAATCTTCTCATACAGGAAGCTAATCTGATGTCATGATTAATCATGTAAGTATATGGCTCAGCTCATATACTGCAGTTAGTCCATAGTAAAGCAATTCCTCATATCATCCAATATGCTTTATTGATTTTTGGAGAAGTATATAATAGAAGACAAGATCCACTACAACAAACCGAGGTCATTAATTACATAGCAATCTCATATGACTGGCAGCCTGCTTGCTTTCATTAAAAAAAAAATGTGTCTCTTACGGCTTTGCTGCATATCTGTGGCTAGAGAGGAGTATTGTCGAATTTCAGCAAATTCCCTGCCGTCTCTGCATTTCTGTTGGTAAAACTGGTAAAACTTGATTAAATTTATCAAGAGATGCATGAAGCAGTTGTAGTAGACGTTAGCAGGCGCATTTTATGTGCGGCATGTGGCAAGAGTCTAAAAAAACAGATTGCTCTGCCACTATAGAGGTTTAGTTAAATGTGTGTGATATTATATCTTAGGTTATACAGTATATGAGACTTCTGCACTATAATATTCACAAGCTGGACCAGGGGAGTTGCTTGAGGTAAAGCTTTACTGGGGCCCCCCACCCACCCAAACTAAAAATGATATGTTCATGAATGAAGGATTTTTTTTTACTGGAGCACAGCTGATCGGTACTGGGGCACAGCTGATCGGTACTGGGGCACAGCTGATCAGTACTGGGGC
>JAODKN010000063.1:8761083-8777323 GCA_026774425.1 Petrocephalus zakoni
GGGGACTAACGAGTGATTCGACATAGGGAGGTTTTCGACTTAAGGAGGTTCGACTTAGCGAGGTCCGACTGTATATGTTCTACTTAATAGTAGAACATATATATAAAGAGAAATAATAGTATTTCTCTGTATCTCTGTATCTGCAGGTCTGTGGGCCCAAAGCGACCGTCCAATCCAAATAACCTGCATCCTGCATCTCCTTCTCGAAGCCCCCCAGCCAGGCCGCCAAGTGCCAGCATATATAAGGTGGGTCTCATTTCCCTGTGTTGTGCCCACCTCTTCCGTCATACTGGGATAACACAGTTTAAAATTAACACCCAACACAAGACATACTGAGCTTCCTCCACGCATCTATACAACAAATCCCAGTGGATTTATGAATCCAGAACCAATCCCCGGGCAACTTGCAGGCTACACTGGGACCAGAACCAATCACAGGGCATGCACATGAGGCAGATCGTGTCCCTGTGGGTTAGGACAATGTGCACATAATGAGAAGGCAGCCAGTTCAAAGTCCTTGGTAGAGTAATGCCACAGTTGGGTCCCAAGGCTTCTAACCCTCATTAAAGTGAGTATTTGTCATTGTTGACCCACTGTAGTGCACAACAACGAAATGTGTCCTTGGCATTTAACCCATATGTGACATTGTGACACAGCAGTGGGTAGCTAATTCAGCGCCCGGGGAGCAGTGCTTGGGGACGGTACCTTGCTCAGGGTGCCTCAGTGGTACCTTGCCAGTCTGGCAGTCGAGCAGAAATGTACGCTTCCCTAACCATGAGGCCACCACTGGCCCAATGTCACAGGTGTTGGTTGACCCTGTACCCTGGCCTCAGAACTTGATCTCACCTTTAGATATGTCGGTGTGTACAGCAAGACAGGGTATGTGTGCACCACCCAATTACCACACAAGCATGAATAAAGTATCACAATGCTATTCTATTGCATAAAAACTCGCACAATCACACCATAGCTCATAGTCAGCTGTTCAGCTGAACGTGATGACTTGATAACGCGGAGGAGATCCAAGTTCACGGACAGAGACCATGCAAACTTCACACAAACAGAGCTAGAATCATATTCAGCTCTGCAGCCGTCAGGCAAAAAACACTTATTTAAGTTGTCAAAAAATAAAGACAAGCTCCCTATCCAATTGGATCTAGTGCATTTTCCCAGTGAAGGCCCGGAGCAGACGTTAACTGCCAAGTGATGGCAAAACCCTATTGCTTTCCACAATTACTGTCAAAACCAGACAACTGCTATTGGGGTAACTGATTTATGTGTCATCGCCCTCTGAAGGAATATTAATAAGCAGAGCGATGCGAGAGAAATATGTCTGAACTCTAATTGAGGGGCGGTGCCGTTTAAATGAGATTTAAACCAGGCAGCATAATCATTATATCAGGCATATGACACATATGCATGCTGTAGTCTCTAGGATGGAGGAATTTATTGGTTGAAAAAATGGGAAAAAACAGGAATAGATTTGATTTGCACTGAAATGCATGCAGAGATGGCATGCGTGACTGGTCTCTAAGGACAGCCCCCCCCATCCTGAGAACTAGGAGTTCTTTGCTCTGCAGGAGGTTTGTTTAAATGAAGTCTTCGGGATTTTCTAGCAGATATCCGTCTCAGTTGCAAAATTACTGAACCCTCCAGTGGATGACTGAAAGGGACTCAGTCACTACCCTACATTGTCCAGTCTCCTTGGGTTCAGTCTTCACATTTTTGGGTTTTGTAAAAAATTGGGTGGCCAGGACATTGTGCCTGTGATGGAAGGTTGCCGGATCGAATCCCAGGGATTTTACTGTTGGGCCCTGTAGCAAGGCTCTTTAACCCCCATGCTTTCTCCAAAAAAAAAAAAGTATGGCATTTTGGAAAAAAGCATCTGCAAAAAAAATGTAGAATGTAGAATTCTGTTGTACCACTAAGAAAATACTTCTCTGACCTGATTTAGTAAAACACACTAAGCTGTACAAATAAACAAAGAGCAAACCCTAAAAGCATGCGACTTGTTTTATGTTATTATTTTATATGGTGAGGTTATGTGATGCATTTGAGAACTGTGGGAAACTGAATCCTGCTATTCATTCCCACAGCTGGCTCACCTGGACTCCCAGTGTCAGCTTTCGGGGCAGAATTTACACACCCCCAGCTTGCGCAGGCTTCCCCAATGCCAGCCAATCCACATCAGCGGCCCCATGCCTCTGGGCACCCAACGCACGCAGCCCCCAACCCCTCTGAAGGGCCCAGCTCGCCATGCTGGACCCCCGCCAAGGGGTACAGCATCCCACAGCCTCCCACGCCAGCCCCCCTTCAGGGACAACTGGGTATGTCAGAGCAGGAAAAAAAAAATTTAAAAAATAAACACCGCTACACTAACACAGCATGTTTCACCGTAAACAAACCAGGCTGCCTCGCTAAGCTATATTCCAAAGATTCATGGGCGACTGTCGAGTCCTGAAGTGTGAAAAACACTCAAGTATGTTATTTTCCTTATGCTGAATATTTATGATTTCGTGTCACAAAATGCCACAGTGGGTTTTGGCATAATTTAACTAACGAGGAAAATACTCAATGTGGTTTCCATGCTGTTACATCCTGCCCGTCTTGTCCGCCTGACCCTCCTGTCCCCTCCCTAACGTGGCCCTGATGAGCCCCGCCTGTTGCTTGTTACCCCTCATTAGTATTTGTATTTAAGTACCTCGTCAGCCCCAGTACCGTCACTGACGTCGCTCGTCCTGTCCGCCCGTGTCCTTCCCCGTATTCACCTTCTTCTTCTGACCCCTTCTTCTCTTTCCCGGCTACCGTTTATTTCAATAAACCCGTTTTCTTCACCCAAATGCCTATTTTCAAATCCACCGTCTCGTGACACGTGTTGCCTCATGCGAAACATGAATCGATACAATCTATTGGTTGGCAGCAGCATGTGCACGCTTCAGGTTGCCTGATGCTTTCTCATAAAGAATGTGTGCGGCTTTAGACGAAAGCCTCAAAATGAGTACATAGCCGTGTAATGTTACTGAAATGTAACATCCTCTAGCTTAGGGGTTTCAGCCATTTTTTAACTGGGGGCTGTAATATTTATTGTGCTTTTACCTTCAAGGGTGGGGGGTGGGAGGGAGCTGTTAATGCTGCCAAAAACCTCTGGTTTGGTGTTTACTAATAAAGTCTGATGATGTGCAACAACAAAAACAACCACAAAGATTAAAGTTATCAGAGGAGATCGGGTTAATTGAGCATTAGTGAGGCTATGACTGTAACTCGCTGGGTGGTTTCTCTATTAGAAGCAGGGGGTAAACAGACCACTGCTGTAGAAATGGAAATTCTGACCATCTGCCTTTACCTCTCCTGCTGGCTCCATTCAAACGCTCAGTGATTCTGGTTATCGCTTAATCAGGTTTGGAAAGAGGAGATACCTGCCTGGTGAGAATGTATCATTTAGAACATGCAGACCTCAAGGCCTCACAACAACTCCTGCCAGCCTTCCAGACACCTGGGTTCTGCCGAGGACGCGTCCTTTGGCCATAGCAGTACAAAAATGATGGATTCCATATAAAAAACTGCATACATGGGCAATTGTGAACTTCATTTAACCCTTCCAAAAATGTGCAGTGCCTGTACCAATTAGGCATGTAATGATGCATCGGGAATCGGTTAAAAATCGGTGCAAATGTAGCTGAAATCAGCGGATGTGGAAAATGAATCGCTACTTTTTTACGAGAACAAGTACTTGGCAGAAAGAGCGGTGTAACATTACATTTGTCAGGTCCACGTCAGTCCGCACTGCGTATTCGACTTCGACGTCGGTTTTTGGTTCAGACGGAACGCAAGGTGGCAAGTAAATATGAAATTGAGGATGTCGCCCAGCTTTTTGGCTTTTCAGTAATCTCATACGGCAACATAAAGACAAGACATTGTAAAACACTAATAACCTAGAAACGTCTATATATAGGGTGACCAGATAAGCGATGTCATCCCGGACACTTTGAGCTACTTCAGCTTTTACAAATTACTTTAAACCTGGAAGGCTCATGTGCTTGGCTAGATACTTAATTTCTTCTTATGCTTTCACTGGTTTGTTTTATGTTAAAATTTGAGACACGTGCATGAGACTTACAGCACGCAGCAAGAACGCAGTGCTTAAGTGAAATCCATGTTCTTTTAATTGAAATGGAAGTTTACAAATACAGTTCTAGCTCAAAGTGTCCGGGATGGCATGGATTATCTGGTCACCCTGTCTATACAGAAATAGACATCTGTATAGAAACGTCTGTTGCCCTGGAAGGAGAATGCTAAGATGTACCCACTGCTTTCTCCTCTAGCGAAGGCATACCTCACCACATCAGACATGTTTTGCACAGTTTGCAGAAATAAGGAATATTTTTGAGTCAAAATGTGAGAAAATCGTATCGTGAACTCAGAATCGTGAATCGAGTTGAGTGTATCGTTACACCCCTAGTACCAACTGAAGCATATCGGCTAATTTTACTGGATGTCCACATCGGAAGTGGAAATTTTATGCCATACATTTTGTGCTTTCTTGTATATACAACTTGGTCAACAAGAGCAAATCAGGAAGTGAATCTTGCTTGATTCTGGAGTTCTTTCAAGGATCCCAGCTTGCAAAACAAGAAGTCGATGAGGGAGAAACTAATAATTCAGCTGATAGACTATCGGTGATATCCGACGTAGCTGCAAATACAGTGGAAACAAATGATTTGTCACACCTGGAAGCAGATTGTTCCTCGCTGATGAGGAGTTGTGAAATTAGGCAGTCAGATAAGACTGTAGATAAGAGATCGTTTCATAATAAATGGCTGAGGGAATATTCATGGTTAGAATATGATGAGGAAAAATACTGCATGCCTTTCTAGCTTTGCATAAAACTTCACGAAAGTAATGCTTTGGCTAATAAAGAGTGTAGAAATTAGAAGACAAGGACCCTCATTAGACATGCGGACTGTAGAGGCCATTATGGACCGTTGTAGAAATAGGCTGTGGTTGCTGAATCCATGCCTGGGTCCATAGTGCAAGCTGTGGTAATAGTAATGCATATAAAAGAGGCAGAAGTTTAATGTTCATTGAAAGCTGCCTTCTGGATAGTAGAAGAAGATCTAGCAATAACTACATTTGAAAGCCTTGTCACCTTGTTGAACCAGCTGAACTGTCCTGATATCTCTTCTGTGAATGTGGGCAAGACCGTGACATACACCTCAGACAAAGCAGGAGTTGATCCAATCTCTTGCACATGAAAAAAGGACGAAAATAAAGTCGCCAAGTCTCCAGCTATTAGTCTGTTGTGTGATGAAACTACGGATATATCTATTAACAAGAAACTGAGTGTGCATTGTAGAGTTATACATGGCAAGAAGAGGAAAATATTGCAATGCAAGCAGTAAACGCCTGCTCCAGGCACTCTATAGATGTTGTGTTATAGTTAAAAGTTATGCGAGTGTTCAAAATAATAATGAATTTGACACTGATACAATAACCAGTCTTTGGACACAGGAATGGTAGCAGACTGGCTGGTATACGTGCACATCTCTAAGAGAACTATAAAATGCATGCGTTAGCCCCTTAGTCCTATGGCCCACCTTTTTTGAAAATGGCCCATGTTATTCCATGTCTGATGAGCCATTTGGCCCCATGATTTGAAATCCTCGGCAGATCACTGAGACGTTGATTGAACTGGTGCATTTGGGACTTGTGCCATAGCACAGATTAATCAGTGGTAGTGACTGGGAAACCAGCAAATACATCATCACAGGGTGCAAAACATCCACCGATGTTCCATAACCGCCCACGCAGCATAGGGTGGCAGCCGTCAGGGATTATACCCCATACTGCACAAGGCAGGGGACACCCTAGACAGGATGCTAGTGCAAAGGTCACAAACACACTGCCGACCATTTAGAGATACCAGTTCACCTTATCATAAAGTAACAGCAGACTTATAAGGGAATATCCACAGTCACACACAACTCGACACGCACAGTCTAGGCAGGAATCGAACCAGCAGCCAAAAAGGTGTGAGGCCGCAGTTCTGAGCGATTGCACCACAAAACAGCCCAAGCTCATTAGTCCTTTATTAAAGGCTGTTCTAGTCTAAATCATTAGATTCTGTGGCCAAGTTTTTTCATACTAATAGTGCAAGTATAAAGCGGCTGGGAGCGAATGAACAATACTGCAGATTTGTTAGGCCGCTATAAAGCAGTGTCCTTTTCAGCTGAATAGTCCATTTGTGCTGTGTTCTGTCCTAAACATGAGCATTTGCAATCCTATAACAACTGCTCCCACAGCAATGGTTTGGAATCGGCACAGCACAATACAGTTGAGTCTAGCATGCGAAATCGCAACAGACATATGCATAGGTATTGTTCTGATAATGTACAGTGTAAAGACCTTTGCTCCATCAGGCCAGGAAAAAGACTGTGCACCCATGACAAACTCTTTCCATAGTGGAATAATGAGATCAGCTCACAAGGGAAAGGTTTATTCTGCTCCGGCGATTAAGGCGATTTAAGTTAAATCAGCTGCTTGCAATCACTGGTATGGTAAATGCTTGGAGACAGGGACTCTCAATGCAGCCGTCCCACTTAATAATAGCGCACTTCTCAGGGAATGGCAAAAATGCCTGGTGAAAGTCTCAGAATGCAGCAAGACCATTAATAAGGGCAAAAATTAGGGACTGGGAGTTGGGATGTTTGGCACTTGACCGCATTTGCTGCAACGGAAATATTTCGTTTTCTCATTTTGCAACGCGCAACAGCTGCCGAAAGTAGCAGACATTCGTCATTACATCATACTCCCCAGACAGATTAGTGACACATGATATCTCTTCATCACATGCCCAGTGGAAACAACTGCCACGAAGGAGAGGTGGCAATTCCTGGCCGCAATGAATGAGTGAAATGGCATATTTCTGCCCTCTAGTGGTAACTGTGTTACAGTACAATTCAAGCAATGGAAAAAGCACGTTTACAGCAGGCATCAGTGATCAGAATTCTCCTATTACCTGTTATTCTTAGGAGAGTGAGAAACCCAGCCCTCCACAGAAGCCCCTCCCTGCAGACCCCCTAGGGAGGACCCCTCGTCTTGGACGTGGCTGTTCGACCGTAGGTGGCCGTGTCCCCTTACCCGTCCCTGTCCCCAGTGTCCCCAGACCGGTGCCTTCTGTCCCACAGCCAGTCAGGTAAGTGGACACCCTAGTGTGAAATTACATCTACCAGCGCAACTTTTTCCACATATTTACCTAATAAATAAACCTCAGCTACAACAAAAACCAACCGTCTCCACAACTGCATGATCAAAGACGGCTCATTTCCTGCAAAGACCCCAGCAAGCTGTGTTTAATATTTGCCTGCGGCACGATGACAACCAGAACCACATGAGACAGGGGTGGGAAAGGTAGGGTGCTAAACTGGGGAGGGGGCTAACGCAAATGGTGGGGAGCAACAAGGCCAGTAATCAACAGAGTTCAGCTATGTCTGTGTTAGAACCCATATTTTACATTAGAGTTAAATTTTTAACAAATTACTGTATACTACCCCATACTGATCACCATTCTTTATGACTCCTGGGTAGGCTAGGCCATGTCTCCACTTACGATATTTTCAAGTTACGATGGGGTCATCGAAACGCATCGTAATTCGGGGACTACCTGTAATTTAAACGATCTAAACCGAACGAGAAAAAAATGCATCTCAGGCTGTGGATGGGCTCAGGCAGGGTGTAGTTTCTTTGGGGCAGTTAAATAGAACAGAAAATAAAGCTAAAGTGATGAGAATGATTGCAGCGGTCACCTGATTTCACCCCGGCCCGTCACGCCCGGCTCCGATACACAGCATGAGAAACGCAAAGGCCAGCAGAACTCTTGAATCATTTGCACTGTTATGGCAGCCTGGATATTTATGTCCTTGATACCTCATGATACCCCAAGTAATAAAATAAACAGGAAGCTGCGCGACTGTGCGGGAAGAAGCAAACCACAGTCCCAACAAATTACTATTTATCAAAGAAATTACCACTGACATCACATTCAGGCTGCTTTAACCGGGAAAAAAATAAAAGTGAAACGGTCACTAAAAAGACCTGAATACATAAAACACAACAGATGCCGATCTTAAACTGCCTGAAAGCTATATTACAGCACCAGACACACACTGGCAATTAGTGTAATCTGGACCAGCTGGTTTTCACTGTATCAGCTGTGTGCTAGCAGTCACCTCCTGCCAGTAAATCTGACATTACAATGGAAATGGTAACTACTAATAGACTTACTTTAGTGTCTGTAAATACTGGTGTTTGATCATGTTTGTTAATGAGACGGGATGTATTGCATTTAACCCTCGATGGGTTTGTTGTGTAGAGGGATTCATCTACCCATCCATTTTCTGAAACCGCTTGTCCTATTCAAAGTCACGGGGAGGTTGGAGCCTATTCCAGAGGTCAGAGGCGCAAGGCAGGGAGTTTTTTTTCAAGTAAATATCGCCATGCTAATGTAAAGTTTCTGCAAATTCCAGTATCGGAGTCAATTGAATCATAATAAATCATAATAAAAAGATTTTCATTATTCCGAAAAAAGTGCTCTGCAAAACAACATCAAAATAAGATGATTTAGTAATGCATAATGCCTGGATATTGTTTTTGTGGGAATCCATGGTGTAGCACAAGTCTAGATTCAATCTGCGGTATTTTATCTTTGACTTTTAGGCCAGCGCCCAAACAAACCCCCAAGCCCCACATCACCGCCACAGACAGGAAGTAGAAGAGCAAAGGGTGGGGTGCCAGTCTACAGATAAAGACCCTCATTTGCACTATGGAACCCTTTGCACCCCCAAACTTTGGCGTCTCTGGTGTTTTGAAGATAAGGACTGAGCGTAGCCCTTGGTGCTCTGCCTCAGAAAGGTGCTGTGAGTCCTTGCTCAGGTGCTTGTAAATTATTTATATACTGTATTTATTACCATGCGGTGCACTGTGGTCGACACTTTGAACAGTAGCATTTAAGGGTGTTTTTTTTTTGTGATTTTATTTTATCATTTTATTTTTTATTTATTTTCTTTCTTTTTTTTTGCAAGAAAAAACCAGGACACTGCTCTTCTGCGCCGTAACGAGAATATTCCATTTTTCTTGAATTCCGAAGTGTTTTTAGAGGCATAGAAAAAAAAGGTGCATTTTCTAACCTGTGAAATGTTGAAGATTTAGAAGAATTTAAGTGTATGGAAGTCATGTGGAAACTGGAATGTAAACATATAAAAGGTACATAAAAGTTGCCAAAGTGTACTGAATTTAATCCACAGCACTCACGTGAAGTTATTTTAGACTCTGTCTGTATTTCCTTGGATTCTGTAAGCCAAGAGACTTCTTCACTCACTATATGGTCCATAATGTAAACGTTGTTCTTCTGTCATCTCAAGCATGTGAGGTTCTCTTAAATTTATGCGGAATAAACAAAGGAAGCAACAGCACAACAGTTGGGGATTACCCGACTGTAGTCCAGCAGACACTTTCCTAGAAAACAATAGAGTGCTTGCAAAGTTTACATCAGCCTTCGACACAAAAGCTATTTTTTTAAAGTCTGTGTACCTCCTAAACCAATTTGTTTGACATTTTAAACCAAGCGCTGATCTTAAAGGTTTAGATCAGATCAAAATCCATGTGTGAGGTGAATAATGTTTACGTAGAGGAGTTCACTCTGCCACCTGGTGTTCATGGAGCAGAGGAGGGAGGCAGTACAGGAGAGCTGAGTCAGCATATTCAAATACATTTACCTCCCTAGCAACATGGATCTAATCTTGAAGTTTACTGCAGAGGAGCTGTTATGACAGTTGCAATCCATGTATAAAAAGTGTCCAGCATTACTCATTGAACATAGAAAATAGTCAAACAAACAAGACGAAACAGCCAGACAAAATTCCAACCTCTAAACAGCAGCTCGGGGAGTTTACTGAGCACCCAGCTACCCAGGAAGTATCATGTGGACATATAATTATTTTTAGTGGCTGTATCCATTTACCATGGCATTGATTTAGTACATATACCAGCAACATTATACTCTGATACTCTGATATACTCTAATATGTAAAAGGAAGAGCACTGGGCCATAGTTCAATATCCAGACCTTGAACTCAAGGAGCAACTAAATTAGACAGCAATCCACTGTCCCATCACAAGAAATACACTCAAAGAGGTTGTGAGCCACAGCTTGGAATTATTGGACATATTTTGATTCATTCTAATTTAATTTGTCTTACGGTGTAATCCATATAGCTAATGCAATAATGTTGCCTGGGAAGGTCACACCATAAAAGAAAATACAGCCGATCAATTGAAATAACTAACCACACGGTGATAATATTATATAAGATACATAAGGCTCTGATCATATCGGAATTGCTTTAAGGACTGTAATTCCATGCTTGCAGGTCATACGGGGGTTCAGCTGATAGCACTACAGCCTCACACGGTTGGGGGTTGGGTTTTGGCTCCACTTTGTATGTGTGCATTCATGGGCATCATAAAAGGGGGATGGGGGCAGTTAGGGTGATTCCAAGGGCCACTGAACAGAACTGGATTGGTCTAGGTTGGGGGCCCAACATGGTATGCTTTCATGGGGCCGAAAATCTCTAGTGGCGCCCCCCATGTTCTCCCCATGCAGCGTGGGTTTTGCCCTGCTGTTAAAAAGATGCCCAAAGTGTGCACATATATCTGTCCTGTCATGGATTGGCATCCTGTCCAGAGCATACCCCTGCTTTGTGCCCTGTGCCACCAGGGACAGGCCCCAGGATGCCCCCCCCCAACCCAAAAAAAAGCAGCAGAAGGAGAAATTAATATCTCCAATACACTATAATAATAATATTATAATTAGCATCTGCACAAGTGGTTAGGAACCAGGGTGGGGGTCAATAAACAGACCTTTATATTTAAATTATTAAGTTGCCCCCCCTCCGGTTTCAAACTCCCTCCTACGCCATTGTACCTGCAGATGCTACAGAAAAAAAGGTGACTTATTCGCACATAAAAAAAATCTATAACACTTCTGTAAAGCGACTTGATTCTTTTAACAACAACCATTAGCGTTGTTTAACTTAAGTCGTACTGTTATGTTCTCCGTTTTCACATCGTTGTAAAGCTTAGCCTCAGTTTGTTTGGGGATTAAAGGCTAAGACAAATAACTGTGAAAATGTATTTGTACATTCTGCAGGCCTGAAACCTAGAGATTGCACAGAGGCTTTTTCAGGGTGCATTTAATATTGTTGCCCTGGCACTAGTAGTAAAGAACTTTATGTAGCAGGTGGTGAACCTGTCCAAGTCTGAAAGGGCATCTCAGTGAAGCAGTTTGGAGAATTGATGCAGTACTATTGTCCTTATGTTACCATAAATGAGCACCACATTTCATCAACTCTCAAGTACATATTTAGTAATAAAAAATGTATTTAGAATAGTAAAATTATCATTAAAACATTTGCTAAATGCCACTTCAGGGTGCCTCAAAATCCTACAGAATAGTGCTAATTTATACTCATTTGCAGTAGCCTGAAAACAAAACAACTTGTGCTTTGTTTTATCATGCCTTTTAAAATATTATATTCTTATGATGGTCATTGTGCACAAAGTTCTGTTAACTTTTCTTAAGCTTTCTTGTTATGCATTTCTACGGATATTTTCACAGCCAAGTTAATGCATTTAAATTAGTCTCAAATATGGATCAGTTTGCTAGAAACGGCGCTGGACAGATTTTCCATTTCCACACCTTGGCAGAAATTGTGACAGAAGACACGACTTTAAACATACTAAACACTGTGAATTACCGTATACATTGCAAAATCAGATACAATGCACTGCATTTTTGTCTATCCGGCACAATATATGTATTGATTGTAATTACATGAAACAATTTAAGAATAATAAACACGTAAGTATCCTGTGGTCCATACACCATTATTTTCTGTATGAGAAAGAAGAATGTTGTAAGAATGTTAATATTGTTCACATTCTTTCGTCACCAAAACAGCTTAGTCTGTTTTATAAGCGCTCGTATAGTACTTGGTGGGTGATAATCGTGGAAATAGCCCCATCCATATTTTTGTGTACTTATAGTGCCCTCTAGTGGCAAAAGACGCTTATCCCATTCATTAATTAAAGCAGCGTTTTGTGGAGACTCTGGAGCAATGTTTTCACTGCATTTATTATGCTGTGTGCTGGTTATATTTGTTATAAATGTCTGTTCTTTCATATAATCAGTTATAACTGGGTTGTGTTTAGTTATGTCTGTTTACTTAAAAATCATTGGATGTTCAAAAAGTCAAGAATGTACATGTATGTACATAATTTGTCGCTTTTCTCTGTTAATATTGCTAAGTATCCTCGTTTAAAATTGTACCTGGTGAACGCAAAGTTCTTTGTACAATAAACATTCAGCAAAACCTAAAGTCAAATATGTGGAGAAACATATACTTTTAGTGCATTATATATATTGAATATTAGTATCTTATAACAGTCACAATCCCTTATCACTCAACAAACAAACAAATAAATAAAGAGAACCAAATAAAGTTGTTTTAACAGCTGCAGTTCGTTTGTTTGTATTTGCTCTTACATTGATATTATTTTTGCTCGCATTGAGCCTGTTATACTTGTGCTTGTTAAAATATGAGGTTTACTTATATTGCACTGTAGTTTGTATTACCCCTAAGTATGCCATCAAGCAATGATATAACAGTCATATCACTGCCTAATGGCCCGTGTTGGGAAGATTACTTTGGAAATGTAATTCGTTACAATTAGAAGTTACCCTATTTAAAATGTAATAGTAGTGTAACTATTTCAATTACTATATGAAAGTAATGTAATTAATTACATTTGATTACTTTTGGGTTACTTTTCTAAATTATGAATGAATATTCTCAACCGTTAGCCATTTGGAATTTTGTAACCTGGCAGTGTTTACCTTATTGCAGCATACTAAACACTGACTACTGACAAATTCCATTATACTTGATCAATGTAATAAAGATAATATAGTATAAGATAATATAATTTAAAATATAAGAACCAATATATAATAAAAATGTCCTTAGTATATTGAAGGAGGACGGCACATTTTCTGTCAACGGGATCAGAGGCGCAAGTGTGGCCTTAAAGCGCGGTACACACTTTGCGATTCATTGTGGTGTTTACCCATGCTCTCAGTGTTTACATTTTGTTTTGTTCTCCTATACATCGTAGCTTACAACTGAGTTGGTGTCGTCGTCCTACAGTCTGCATACCTCTCGTAGACAAGATTATTAGATCCCTATCGCACAGTGTGATCGGTAATGATATTATAAGATCGCTGAAATCACAGTGAGCTTTACACTTTAGAAGCATGGTGTGGCACGCTGAAGGTAGGCATGTGTTCCCTGCAGTTTACTGTGACTGTTGGCAGTTACAGTAAGCTGCACTTACCTTTAGATATTTCTTGAGGCTGGACATAGATTGTTTCGATGTCGACAACATCTCGACAGCAGGCAAACAAGTTAACTGTGTGCCTTTTTCTGAAACGTATCGGATATGTTTTTCTTTTATATATTTCCAGCAACGGAATACGTTTCTTTCTTTGTCTGACATTGCCTGCAACAGAAACTCAGACCACTCAGGCAAGTTAATTAGCAGAAGTGGCGCCCCAAATGTAGGCGTGACAGGATAACCAATCAGAAGCGTCAGAAGAGCATGCCAAGCCAAAGGGCCCAGATGCATGCCGACGATGCACGCCGCTTTGAATTTGCTTTTGCATTAGTCACGTCCCAGTAAAGAAGGGACAGCCATGTCCTACGGACGCCTAGTGTTCGTAGAAGAAATCCTTCAAGAGCAAGTTGTTATGTCAGTTTCCAAGAGTAGCATTGTAAATACAGTCGCCCCCCCCCCCAGGTTTATCCCGGTTAATCTGTTCCAGACTTTACCGCGATAAGTGAATTTCCGCGAAGTATGATTCTTCTAAATACGATGTTTAACATTATCAGAGCCCACTATCCATGAAACAACACCCTTTATTCACCATTACACTCGTATTACCCAATATATTAGACAAAAACCGGCAGGGAGCGTGCAGTAGGTGGGTGACGCGTAGCGATGTAGAAGCGAGTATGAGAGACACGGACTTGCGTGAGGGATAGGAAGGGGATATAAGTGACTCTGTATCATTTTCACTGTCTCCATCAACTTTTTAATGGATATATTTGAAAAAACCATGGTAGACTGAGGCCAAGAAAGTCGAAGCCGAAGTGGCGAGGGACGACTGTATATAATTTTTATCTAAAGTATTTCTTTTTATTAATGTTCTATCAGGATGTCCATAACTCGTCCTTTCAGAACGAATTCTGGACCAAAAGAGGACGTCTTAAGGATGACCGTATTAGTACGAAAAGTAAAAAAATCCTTCAAAAGCAAGTTGCTGTTACAGCTCCCAGGAACCCGACGCCTGCTGGACAGGTATGCTGTACCTGTATTGCCAGGGGAAGTAACGGTGTAGCACAGGTAAGAAGCCGGGGGCAGTAAATGGAAAGCTGGCAGTCGTGAAACTGACTCCTCCATACAAGCAACAAGTCCGAGAACACGACATCTTTGGGAAAAAAAAGTCCTCTATACAATTGCATGGATACCAGTTATGGAATTTGAGAACGAAAACTCCAGGCCGGGAACAGTTTTTGAAAAATTAGAAACCTAGAAAGTCTTGGAAAAGTCGTGGAATTTTGTAACACAGAATAATAATATGTGGTAAATTTAAAATCGATTCAATAAAATATTATATTCTGTTATATAATAAATACGTTCAATTTAGGGCAAGGTGAACTGACCTAGAAGGGATGTGCAAATTGTCTAATTTCCAGATCTCATAAATCACGTGTTACATTTAGGCAGCATCGCACAAGCTGAATCATATTATGTATGTGTTTTAACTTTTTGTGTAACAGATTCAGACAAGAAGTGGGGTTATACTGTACCCGAGTGCTAGGGTGTACTGTTTAATGGTGTCTCAGTAAACGCAGTTATACGTTATGCTTCTGTCTTGTTCTTCCCCACCATATCCGTATTTTTCTCCCAGTTGGTAAAGTGACTTTCGGGACGTGTTATTGGAATTGTCAGTCTGTTTGTTTCCAGAATCGCTTGTAAGACGCTTATTATGGAAGGCCAAAGGGTCATAAACGCCTCAACTTACGTGCGTTGTCTTGAGCACACACGGAAAAAACGCCTCAAACACGCGTACTTAACACCTTAAGTACGCGGAAATTACAGGTACGTGTCAATAAGGCGTAAATTACGTGTCGACATGGCACACAGATATGGAAGGCCAAAAGTGTCAAAATGTGTTTCGCGTTAACACGCTCAAAGTTCGCATGTTAACACGCACATCTTACATGCATTATCACGAAATAATGTGTTAACGCAAATAAAAGATGCGTGTTACCATATCCGTTTTGAGCGCGTTAACCCGCCATAATTAGTCGCATTAACATGTCCGAAAATGGTAGCGCTAAACGCGTTTCTGTGTTAAGTTGAAAATGCGCGAATATCTCATTGGCTCTCCAGTTCTGGCCTCTGCCAACTTCAAATCCACATGCAAACTCGGTTCTGCTATTCTTTTTTTAAATTGCATTTTTGCAAAGCATCTCTATAGAACATAAGCTTAAACATGTGAGCTGAAATTTAATCAAATTGCAGTGCCTGTCTGAGACTTACTCATATTTATCCAATCATATAATTCAAACGGAACAATAAGTTAAGACACATGCATTTATACCACACATTTGAAGGAGTTGTACCAAAGTTCTTTCCTTTCGATGTGAATCAATGTACAATAAAAATAAACAAGAATAAATAATAGAGTAGTAGATTAAATGGAAAAAGGACACTAAAACATACATATGAGTAATGAAAGACAATAAAATCACCAACACAATAATAGAACAAAATAAAATTAAAGATGAGCATAATCAAAAACAGCAGCTTAACCTCTGGCTGAGTAAAAGCACAAATAAATGTTTATTTTCAGACCGAAAAAAGTGCAGCTAAAAGAATGCATCTCAAAGTTAAAACCCAGGGAATGTCACTGTATAGAAACAGTTTTCAATCTAATTTTAAATGTGTCCAAGCAGTCAGCAGATGTAACACATAATAGGAGGCTTTTCCATAATGTGGGATGAATGATAGTAAAAGCTTGAACAGACTTGGAAAATTAAACCGTGGTAAAACCAGTCAGAAT
>JAODKN010000063.1:8802088-8818104 GCA_026774425.1 Petrocephalus zakoni
AACTGTAACTTTATTAGGCTTATCTTAAAATTGAAATAAAACACACTTTTTATAAACTTCTGCTAATATCTCACAGAAAAAGCTGCATTTTGTGTGTGCCTAGCATGTGAAAAGAACATTAACTGTTATTGTGATTATTGCCATAAAAGTTACTTTGAGATATTTTATTTTCTCTGTTAGAAAACAGGACATAGAAGTTATGTGTTTTCGATCCATGACAATCGAGACGCGCTGCATTACAGCATTGAAACATATGACAATGTAAGTATTTACAATTAATGAAAATAAAATTATTCATTTATTTCAGCTTTGCAATTGGGATCATGTCACACATGCAATACAAGTCTACATAAAAATATACTGCCAAAACTGCAGAAATGCAGTTTCTATTCCTCAAAAGCGTGTGTTGGTCCATCAGCAGTTAAATTCCTCAGTTTGATCTATCACAATCTTTCGAAAGGTATTAGGTCGCAAAAAACTTCTGGACGAAAGGAGGCAGCATAACTCCCACTTCACCTTCGGGGACCGTGATCATGACTCCCCTTGTCAACGGAGAGTTGGTCTGCCAACGTATTCATCAGACTGCCGGGGCAATCGAGAGACTGAAGCCACAAACAGGAGGCGTTATCCCAGGAGCCACATGGAGAGATCGAATGCTATGTTTGCCCAAACTGAGAGAAACTTAATGTGGTTCGGAAGGCATGATCTAAAAGACAGCATTTCCCACCGTCCCCTTGGTGCCACTAATAGTCTTTAGGGCAGCATAATAAACACTGATTGAGTAACTTGAAAGATTTGTTGACAGATAATACATAGATAATTACTCTAATAAGGTAGAGGCATGAGCATAAAAAGATCTTTGTTTATAATGGTAGAGCAGTTACGATCATGTCCTTCATGTCGAATGCTAAAGGATCAGCCTATAACTGTAATTACAATAATCGCACAATAAATTTATTTCAAATATGATCGTTTCACATTAAGTTATTTATAATTCATACTCAGAGAGTCATTTTCGAGAAAACGTTTTCGAGGCAACTGACATATTCATTATTTGTTTTTAAACACAGATTTTGAGAAGCTATCAGATAATCGAGGGGAAAATAGCAATAGATTATTTCCAGCATGTAAAAACATTTAATTGAATCTTCTAATGAATCTTCCACTGTCTTAGTTCTGCATTTGTTCTTAGGAAAAGCTCCCATTTATATTACAATTGAAACAGCTGCACTGCTTACCGTGTAATATATAATAGTATTAAGCACTTCCTAAATGAATATAGAGCTGCAGCCGATTCTGATTATGATCTTAGCTCTGATACTAAATTTGAATATCCAGAAGTTGGCTATTATCACCTAAATTTACAGTTATCTTGTTTTGGTAGAATCAAGCTTTCAGTGTCTAATGACATTAACTTCCATCATGATGCTGCATAGGATGGCACCAACTTTATTCTACTGTTACTGGTTTAGTTTTGATGCATGCAAAATATATTTTTTATAACTGACAATTCATAAACAGGACAAGATAAATTAGCTTTAAGGTAAATTACTATTCCTGGAGTGGGAGCAGAATCCACGTGATAACACCACAAAGAGCAGTAGATGTTTTTCAATACTGGACATGTTGCTACACACAGCACATAAGAAGCACCTAGAGATAATGGTACATCTCCAGACAGCTCATGAATAAAAATTATCGGGTGAATCAAGTTGTGGGAAATGCGCATCCCACGCATACATTTTAAAAGAGCGGGGTGAAAGTAATGTGGTTTCTACCTTTTATTTCTCCATTATATGTACACAAATAGTACACAATAAAGAATTTATAATTATTTATTTAGTTGGTCCCTTTACTCCTCATCAATATTCATATTTTTACCTGTACGCTGGCTTTCCATTGTCTTTTGATGTTGTTGTTTAATAATTTATGAAATATAACATTTAAAATTGATGAGCGATGAAACACAGCTGCGACTTGGGGCTTCGGAAAGGTCAGCTCATGGGGCTCCGAAGGCTGGCGCTTTTTAATTTATCTGGCAGTCAAATATTTAAGGGGATGTTTGTCACTTCAGCGCCACCGCTGAGCTATGGGCCACAAATTAAATTAACAGCAGGGAAAGACATCCACATTAGAAGGGCCATGTTACAGCTGAGAATGTCATCTTTCTTATCCACATTTAGCCGTTTCAGTGTGTCCATCAAGAGAAGAAGGCATTTGTAAAGGAGCTGTTAAGGACTAGAGTCACTGTATCTGTGAGAAATGTTCATATTAACACATTTTTCCAAAGGAGCACGCAAGTGAGGATAAGGGTGTTGTGCCTGGAGCAGTTGGAGGCCTTCCTTAAGGGTCCAAAGGTATCTTCCAACCACAGGATTTGAACCTGCAACCTTCTGAAGACAGGCACAGGGGCCTAACCCCCAGAGAAACCCATTCAATATTTAATTATGCATGGCTTATCATAAATGAAGGCTGGGCTGTTGCCAACACGTAGCTAGCACTGTTAGAAACAGCGTGCAAAAATCACATAATGTTAAAAACAAACACATGTTCTTTAAGGCTGTTGCCTAAAATGTAGTAATATTATTTCAACCTCAGGTGTTAAATGTCGTAGAACATGTTATACCCATATAACAATCTAATACGATTAGAGTTTTAATGAAGATTTACAGATGATTTTGGTAAGAATTGCCAAGGATGGTCTACAATCTGTACATTTTTAATGTTAAATAAAAGAAGACATTTTGCTGATTTACTACTCCGAAATGTCTTTAGAGTTCAATTAGACTACACTGGCTGTTAGTGACCAGCAGCTATGCAAAGAATGCACTTCAAGGCCTCATCCTAAGAGTTCAGTTGACTATCAAAATTTACAGACTTATTACGGAACACATAAATGTAATTCTAGTGCATTTCATATTCTCTCTTCAGCAGTGTTTTTGTGTAGATCTTTGTTTTCCTATTTCAGTTGAGTTGTATTTTTGCTCTTGATGTCCTCTCTGCCATCGCATTATCATTGATGTGATTCTTGCACCATGGGCAATAAAAAATTGTTTAAAAATTATGAATTCCATATAATCAGTCACCCATTCTTTGCTATTTGAAAACAGGATTATCAGTATAACTTTAAATAATTAAAAATCAATTATTCTAAGTATTAAGATGCAGTCCTCCATCTAACTATGAAAAAATGACGCACTTTCATAGGTGTAGGTCGTGTCATTTTACACTTTCACCAGCAGAGGGCAAACAAAAATTACGTTGGGGGAAGAAAGTACTGTTCTGTTGAAGATGCTGTTGCTTCTGCAACGCAACTGGTCCAGGGGAGAAAAAGAGATGGTACATAAATGCACATTATTATACAGCTCATCTAGCTAAGATGCCTTCTGTACCCATGCAGAACACAGGCACCGTTGTGCAAAGGCCAGTGAAATTAATTAAGGATTATTTATGTGTGCCAATTGTGAGATACAATAGAGTTATGTAAACGCAACATGCACAGCGCTGGGTTTTTGGTACGCTTTGCTGGCCTTTGTTTATTCAATACATAATATTTCCGTGTACTCACTGGAGCATGTTTGGAATGACAAAGTGAAGGACAAAGAATCTTTTCACGACCCGTTTCAATGCAAATTCCCTGACATTATCCAGCCTGTTATTTGCGTGGTACTCGCTGTGTATTCACGTTTGAATGCAGTCATACCGTACATTTGCTGCGACTTTTCTCATAAAGTTAGCGCCCCAGTTTATCTAGGGTTTGCTCCCACTGCTGTCGTCAAGGTTTCTGGCGTTTTTTTTTTGTTTTTTTTTTTTTGCTTAATTTCAGCATCTGTTTGTTGTCTTCGCACCTAAGCAGACCTTCGCATAAACTTGTACAAATTGTCATTGCTCTCATGAGTTTATTTCGCGATGATCAGCTACATGGTTTCTAATGTATTTTCGTCTCCAAGAGCGTGTCCTGTAGCAGCATGCGCAGCAGAAACGGGACCAGATGGCAATCATTTTATGCTTCGGCTAACCTAAGGGTCCTGCAGGTCATTATGTAACATTCTAGCGATTGCCAGTAGCATTTCTTTATGCCCATTGAGAACTAATACATCTCTCACATTAGGACTATGGTATGAAAGTTGTTTACAGCAATATAACTGCCATCTGTGAGGCGAAGCCTGTGGTGTTTTTTGCTCGTCCGGAGCCAGAACCTCAAGGGAGGAATGAAGTTCATCCAAAAACGAAGCCTCTCGCTGGATCGGATCACCTCTGACCACGAGTGCGGCGAGCCACAGTCTGTTTCTGCTCCCCTATTCGCGTAAGAAAGTAGTGAGGGGAAACCTTTGCTGACGTGGCAAAATGGCGAAAATGGCGAGAACTGGAAAAGCGGCATCTCTTTGATAAGCGTCAACAATGGGGTGAATTCTGCCAGTAAGGCACTTTCAATATGTAACACGGTGCTTTACAGCAGTACAGTGAGATGCAAAACCTCCATATGCACACATTATAATGTGAAAAAGACTGTTATGTCAAAACTAATTCTGTTACAGTAAAGTATCTGAACATTCATTAAGCAGACTTGTTTATAGTGGTTTAAATAAAGCATTATTTCCTTATGCTCCTGATAAAAAGTGTTTGGATGGAGATAATGTAAATTTAAAAACTGACTGTGGTCTTCCTTCTCGTGGAATAACTCAAATTCATATTTAAATCAGTTTTTTTTAGCAGGTATTTACCCATGAGTATACAGTGCTTAGAGTTACGGAGAAGCAAACTGGATTACGTTTGTATAGTGGGTAGTTTTATGTGCGTTATCCAGATTCAGGATAACAACGTTGTTTTTGTTTATACCAGTGTTCACCCGGCAAAAACAAATTTAAGGAGGCTAACTGCAGAATGCATAAGAGGAATATTTACATATGACGGGATCTGCGTTCATTTTTCAACCAGAAGTTGTGTTTCAGTTCCAGTTCCCTTACAAATTGCATGTATTTAACCAACTATTCCATGAATATATGAAAACTGTTAGATATACTACTGGGTTTTACTATTTTTCATAACTTTGAGGAAATATTTAGTAATTATTTGATGATAAATGCTTGTGTGGGGGTTGCAATGTTGCCTAATTCCTTTGGAGTTGGGGGTTTGGATCACATGTGCATTGAGTTTGTATATTTTCCCCTTACCACATGGGTTTCATCCCTCAGTGCAAAGACATGCAGTTAGGCTAACTGGCATCTCTAAGTTTCCCCTAGTGTGTATATGCCCTGTGATGAACTGGCATCCCATCCAGGCCGTATGCCAGCCTTGTGCCCTATGCTGCCTGGGCCAGGCTCCAGGCCTTCCTGCGACTCTGACCAGGATAAGTGGCTCAAAGATGGATGCATGAATACATTCTTGTATTATTCTGGAATATTTACAATATTTGTGTCTGTGCCATATTAAAGTAAAAACTAGGGAGTAATGCAATTGTATCCAGATGGGGAAAATATGCATGTTGAAAAACAACTCACACATAAACATTGCACACGCTAACGGTGAACATTAGACATCTGTGTGTTTTGTAAACCAAATTCTGCTTCCATCAATGACTAATTAACATATAACTCAGAACCTTTTGGCTCACAGGTCAAGAGAACAAAAGCTACTTCTGTAACACACATGGCTGACAGCGGCGAGTAGTGCCGTTTGCATGGAATTATGGGAAACGCCATAGAGACCAATGGCTGGCAGAATTGCATGACAGCTATGGTTAATCAGAATCCCCATTAATTATAGACAAAATTAATTACCAACATGTTTCTGCCGTGTTTGGCCATGCAGTATTTAACAATAAAGAATAATTAAGCTCTCACTTGGTATTCATAAAATTACAATTGAAGTAGAGGTACGATGTCTAGATGTTGTATAGATGGTGTCTATCTGTCTTGTGGTTATCTTTTTATTACTGCTTTTCCCATCTATCCTCTAAATATCTAGCACACAGTCAAAGAGTGACCTAGACTCTGTCCTGGGGTGCATCATGGACAGAATGCAAGTCTATCATAGGGAAATTTTGGAATGCGAGTTAGCCTAACTACACGTCTATGAATTGTGGTAGGGAAACACAAGGAGAACATCCACGCATGCATGCAGAAAAGCAAAGCTGGGATTCAAAAGGCACTACCCGATTCCTGTCCGTCTTTGTCACGCCCTGCCTTCCTGCTTGTTTTCTCCCTGTTGTGTGTTAGTCTTACCTCTTACCTCACTCCAGCTGCCTCTCATTTTGATCCCTTGTTAATCCTTGCTATAAAGGCTTCCCAGTCCTGTGCTCCCCAGTCCAGTCATTGAAGTCGTACTGTTCTGTCGCCTGCATGTCTGCGGCCCTGTTTGATCCCCTGCGATCCTGTTTATGTCCCCATTTTGTTAATAGAACCCCGTTTGTTCGCCCCCATGCCTGTATAACCCTGTAATGTACTCTTTCCTCACCCAGGAAGCTGTAACCAGTTGTACAGGACAGCATTTCTCCATCCACCAGGCTGGAGGGGAGGGTCATTTCATCTCCCTCCCACCTTCCCATTTTTTTTACTCAACATGCAGTCCTCTGTCATTCCTTTCTCAAGACCATTGAAGCAAATGCTTCACGAGTCCTTTGTCTGGGTGGATATTTTTTCCCGGACCCGACAGAGGAAAGGGTCACTGTGTTTTTTCGCAACATGAGGGGCCACTGCCATATATATTACATCTCTGCTCCACAACACTGTGGAATTAATCTATGAAACTACGCTGTTCTATTTAAATCAGGTGTGTAAGTCTAATTAATTGGCTCCCTGAAGGCAACACACTAAAATAGCTGTCAATAGCATCTCATTCCTTTGGTTAATGTTGAAGAAAAAAGGAAAGATTGTAGGAGAGAAACATTATGAAATATCACATATTTAAACTGCTGTGACCATTAAAATCAGTCAGGCAGAAAAGGTTTGCACTGGCTGTCTCATACGGCATATTCTCCCGCACGGTCCCACTGAACAATGGCCGTCCTCTAAAGCTTGTCATTCACCTTTCACATGTCACATTCCAGAAGACCTGATACATGCTGAAGTACCTGCCCATGTTTCATTTTGCATTTACATTTATTTATCTAGCCGAATAAATCCGAAGAGATGTACGTTTCATTAAGTAGGGTCAGCCAGTCTCTGGAGCAGCTGCAGTTAAGAGCCTCACCTAAGGGCCCCGTTCATTAAGGGTTCCGTCACTCCGCTGTCCACCAGGGGAGTAGGAGGAGGGGTCACGCCTATGGTTTCACAGCAACTTGTGTAAGTTTTACATGTCCCATGTAAAAGATTCTGTAATGACACAATTATAACCTCCACAAATGTATAATTTATTTGCAAAATCATTAACAAATTTAATGATCAGTTAAGGATCTCTGAACAGAAAAGCTGGGGGCTGGGACCTAACATGGCGAGGAGGCAAGGCTGTTTACGCCGGCCAGCTCCAATGGGGAAGTATCACAGGGTGGAGATGTGAGTTTCGATCGCCGCCGCAGGTCTGCACAGTCTTACAGCCGCAGCAGGGAACTGCTTATGAACCGACCAGTTTGGACTCCAGAAGCAACTTTCCACGGCATTGTGTTTAACCAGTGCTTGTGGGCGCTCTTCTTCTTCTTCTTCTTCTTCAGTATTTAAGGATGGACTAGATCTCATGTAGGTGTATAAGCTGCCCCCGTCAGTTCTGGAGGAATTGCAGCCTTAGTACATCGGATGCCTAGAGTACCTATGATACTCCGAAAAAATGACTAAGTGCGGTTCACATGCTAATGTCTTGTGTCACACAGCATATGATGAGCATGTCATTTGCAAGCATTGTTCAACATTCGTAACATCTCACTCGTAACATGGCCTCGTACATTGTTTTATTGGCATAAAACCAAAGTAACCCCTTCCACATTCTTCATAACCGCAACAGTGCAATGCAATAAATCAGATTAATGTTGAATGGCCTCTGTCTCCAAGTTAGTGCATCTCTGTGTGAAGTCACTCCTCTCTCCTGCATCCACTTTAATTAAAGCCACTGACTGAAGATGCATTGCTTCCTTTGTGGCCTTATTCAGGTTCTCTTGAACAAATGCCCTACAAAAGGGATTGCAGAGCAAAATGAGTAACTAGAATAAAAATATTAAAGCGCAATGCTTATACTAATAGCAGGTCTGAAATATGTTTTCATCTGTTTCCAGAAACGGTAAAATCCTACTTCGTTTACTGTTTTAAGCTAAGATTTCCAAAAGATATTTGATACATGAGAGCTGCACAGATGGACCATCAGGAAAGTCCAAACAGAAACCTTTTTGCTTCTACCCCTATAATGGAACAGGACTCTGCATTTGCGGGTAGCTGGTGCACAACAGAAATAATTAATAAATGCTGCCATCAGATGTTTGGATTTTTAAAAATGCTTACCATTTGGGGCACACTTGCATCTCATATGCAAATATCTCCCTTTTGTGCATCTTTGAATGATAATTTGTGAATTTAATAGGCTGAAATTTATCTGAGGCAGAATTTTAATTTGAGTATGTTTCCTTCCCTATTATGATTAACAGAGTGCAATGCTTCTCATCTTATCTTATCTTGTCTTATTTTGTCTTATCGTTCATCTCTTTGCGGGAACAAGTGGCTGCTAAAATAGACATGCATATTTTCTTAGAGTATTATTTTAGTTGAGCTGAATTATGTCTAATAAAGAACTTATCGAAAGAAAAACATATTAGCAAAGTGTGAATTTAAAGCTTATAATAGTGCCTCATCCAATTGGATGTGCAAACTAGTGTGGGTGCGTTTGCATAACCAAATCAAATGAAGCGTGGTTTTGCTGTTTGTACACCATTTGTCTACAGTGTAATGTATTGTTCTTTGTATTGACTAATTTGAATTTGGCTGTAACCGGTACAAGCTGGTTTTTGGGAACTGCAGGTAAAGATGGCAATGAGCATGTTTCTTTCTCAGTGAAGTGATTTGGGCTGAGTAGGTATGCGACCAATAAATCCATACGTTGTGGCTGTAGACTAGTGTAAATTTCAGAACGGGGTATTTGTTTTATATTGTACATTACATTCTGTATAACTTTTACTTATGGCCTCATTAGTAATAACTAAAGGAGGCAGCTTTTTTGGAAGTAATTATTGGCCTAGTCTGTTCATATTTATCCATTAAAGAACTGATAACAAAAATGACTGATTGGAAACATAATCTGGATACAGCTCAAAACGTGTACAGTGCATGCAAGAAATAATCATTATTGAATTAAAGTAATAATGCTTCAGAAATTAATTTGAGAGGACAGGGACTTATAAATAACTAGCTGCTTAATTCAAAGCCAACTAGATTAAATTTCGAATGCATGAAATGTGAGGCATGTTTTAAACACACCGCAGATATTTGTGAACTGGAACCATTTTGTAAATATTTGTAAATGTCGATTGTTTACAAACACCAAAACATGTGCAAAAACCTAAAACATAGTAATGCAAAAGCATTTTTTTTTTCTAATCTGTTAGCCTAAAGAAAATCTGGATTTATCATCCTTTTAAATTTCGTACTTTTAAATGATGCATGGATGGCTATAATAAATGTATTATTTAACATTGTGATGTATACAAACAGAAAAAAGTTACATTATTCATCAGTACTTAATCTGATAATGACTGTTTGGCTGTGATTCTTCCAGTGGTTAGTTTGAGTTACTTTTAATATTCAGTGGTACACTGGCCCAACACTGAGTAATCACGTCGTGGTTACCACTTTGTGGTTTCATTTACATTTTATTTATTTAGCAGAAGGTTATTTTCCAACACTATGCACGTTTTCTTTTTTGAGAAAGCAGGCTTAGACAATCCCTGGAGCATTTGGGGGTTAAGGGCCTAACAGCAAAATCTCTCTTGTAACTTTGGGGGGTCTGATCACTACCACAGCATCCCAACCTGCAGGAGTCCACACCACCTCCAACCATGAAGAAACTCAAACCCCCAACACCTTATCCATTAAGCCATGTGGTTCCTAATGGTATATGCAGATACATGTCTCAGATGTATGGTATATTGCTTTCTATTATTATAGCAGGTAACTAATTCACCCATCCATCCATTTTCTGAAACCAAAAGAAGTGATCCTAACCAATATTGGGTGATGATTGAGGTTGGGCACTAATCCCTTAGTTCTTTGTAAAATCACAATTTTGGGACTAAATTATGTTGTACTTGAACATTTCCATTTCTGTTAATATACTCAAAAGCCATTCTAACAAAATCTCACAACACAAGGGGCCATGAAAAAGAAGGGATTTGAACACAGAACTTAAAGACATTAAAACTCCACATATGGAGAGACACAAGGAGAAAGATTTTGGCTTCTGCAAATCAGCGCACCAATTACGGTATAGATCAGGTTACTTGCTGTGCTCAGTGGAACAGACACAGCTAATTACGTTGAGGGGATCCTGTTCCCCCATAAATGTGAAGCCAGGTGTTATATGAGGTGAACACCTGCTTCTGGCAGTCTACACCTGCTGGATGACATGGTCGGGCCTGGTCTCTTTGTAAACATCATCCAGGCCCCAGGCGAGTCAGGCATTTGCAAGGTGCATGACACCCACAAATCAGCCTTATCTCCCCGTGTTGCTGTGCTGGCTAATGGAGAGGAGGGGAACACAAAAATGAGTATCACAGAGCGACAAACGCATAAGTCACACTAGACAAAGTGGGCTCTTTCTTGCCTACATGCTCTGAGGAGGTTCTGGTCTTTTATTGCCCCCCCCCCCCCCACACTCCTGTTGTGCTGCATGGTGACAGGACTCTAATCTCTGCAGCAACAGACTCTTAATTAATTTGGTTCATGAGAAGGTCAAGGACAATCAGCACCCCCCTACCCATCAAGCTCCTGCATGGCTGTCCTGTTGTAATAGCTAACAAATCAAAACCGAGACAATGCCTGTTCCTCAGGAAAAGTCTCCTTCACGTCTTCTCTTCTTCTCAAAGAAATCTCACTTGGTACAATAAGGTCACAGCACAACCTTTTACACCAGCGCTGTGCTACACACTGGGCTTGCTCTGAAACCATCAAAGACCTCAATTATAGCAACAAAGATAAAGTATAATGTGAAATTCTCAAATCTGCCAGAGATAAAAAAAAAATGTGGTTCCTCTCTATTCTTTTCAAAAAGACGCGTGGAATGTGAATTTGTACGTCGAGCAAAAGATGCATTTTCGGGTTTACTGTGATAGCAGCGTTCACAAATTAGCCTTAAGCTCGTCATCTTTGAATCCATGCCACTTGTTTCTATTTACATGAATGTTTGCCTGCATTCCTGAGTTCAGTGACATCATAGCCATAATTCTGATGGCATGCTTTTGCATGCAACAATAGTGCATTTACATGTACCACAGATGTTACATGCAACAATAGTGCATTTACATGTACCACAGATGCCTATCTTTGTATTTCATTTGCTGGTTGCTAAATGTTGCATGCATGAGTGTGCGTGTATTTTTCTGTGTGCTTATAGAAACCTGTCTGGTAGTATTTCACCTCATCCGTCTCTATGTCATCTAATGTTTTTGCTATGTGCAGCAATGAGTATGTCTGCCTGCATGTTTGCATATGTTCGTATTTTTGCACGTTTGTGTCTGGTCATGCATGACACATGAAAAACCAACAAGTGCTTCAGATATTCACAGAAAGTAAAGCCCTGGGAATTATTCGATTATTCCCTCACAGAAACAGACAAAGGAGTCATTTCAATAAACAAGCGTACAAGA
This sequence comes from Petrocephalus zakoni, assembly GCA_026774425.1. NCBI lineage: Eukaryota > Metazoa > Chordata > Actinopteri > Osteoglossiformes > Mormyridae > Petrocephalus > Petrocephalus zakoni. The sequence goes on from JAODKN010000063.1 coordinate 8,813,868, forward strand.
TCCAAATGAGCAGCCATGAATAATTAAATCCAGGTGCTTTGAGACTGATTAGGGATCCCCTTTTATCTCACATTACGATCTGATAAGAGGGAGACCCACAACGTACCGTTCGCGTCTTTAAATATTACATCGATCCTCGATCGCTGCACCAGAAAGGTTGCACACGAGAGGGGGCATAAGTGCAAAACAGATTTTGGGGCTTCCAGAAAACTCTTTATCCATCAACAGCAGGCAGTCTTCATGCAATCGCCAGGCACTAACCCACCCCCCCCACCCCCCCACCTTCCCTTTTGATTTGTAAATGAAAACAAATTTCTCATTGTAAACCCTGTGGCAACCTTGGCATAGTAATGAGAACAAGCCTCTATTCCACTAGGACAATGAGCTGAGTAAGTCCACATGGCCGATGGGGCTCCAGCAATCTAACCAGCTGCTTTTGTGCAGAACTCAATATGGAAACAAAATAACATTCGAAAAGGTAAAAATTATATCTCTCACTATGGTGACAAAAGAGGGATTTGTTTACCAGCAAATATCTGTCTACAGGAAAAACATTGATGTAACATAATTTGGAGCCTGCTCAAGGACTGCTGGGAAATCAGAATTCATTCATTGATTGACTTATTAATTTGCCAACCGCTGCAAATTATGGCAGTATCAATGCATGAAGCAGTGGAAATGGACATATATATATATATATATATATATATATATATACATATAAATTTTTTTTTGCTATAAGCTGTTTTGCTGTGCAACTTATGCTCTAAGTAGGAAGACTGTGATCTCGACTTTAGGACTGTACCATCTGCCTGATTCTTTACATAAATTACCTTCGGTAGCCCTCTAAAACCTGGGCATCAGAAAGGGAAATGCGGGGACGCCCACTATGATGGCCGCATTTACATTTCCCAGGTGAAGTTCCACTTGAATCCCTCTTGTGCATTATTACAGCTTTCAGAAAGGGCTCCAATTTAATGAGCTGCAGTGAATACTTTAAAAAAGTCACTGGTGGGATATGGATAAATTGGACATCTATGGCTGGATGATAAAAACGAGAGGTATACTTTAATTAAACAACCACATAGTATTCAATTTTATGACCATGAAGACTGTGCAGCGTCTTCAAAGGGGGTTGTGAAGATTTCTCTCTTTTTTTTGTCCCCCTCCAGCTTGTGATATAATATCCTTTTTATCATACATGTCACGGGACCAGGGGGGAGTGCAAATATGGAATAAAGGAGATGATTTATCCTTCACGTACCCCAGAATCCCAGGAGAGGGAATGTCCTTTTAATTGCTCAATATCCTACTGCGAATCCATTACTTAGGCAGGAATGTAGTATATAAAGGTGCGAGACTGAAACATTGTCCTTCTTTTCCATTTCAAATAACATTTGTAGCCTGTGAAAAACTGTAAAATCATATATTTAGCTAGTAGCCATACACACACACACACACACACACACACATATATATATATATATATATACACACACACTCCAGCTTAATCACCACACAAATATATAAACTAAGCAATACAATACAATGCAAATCACAAAAAAATACCACAGTAAAAATTACATTTTATATGTATTGTACTGTTTCTCACATATATTTGCTGTGAAAGGACACCAAATCCCAGAGGATCGACTCCCAAACATCAGCATGGGTCTCAGAAGCACAAAAAAAATGCTAATTAAACCATTTTTGATAGAAACTGGAATTTAGTTTAATTCTCATTTGGAGCAAGTTGGGAACATATCGCCATATCTTTTCATTAAGATAAAAGCGGGTCTCGCCGGACTTACAGGGTGAGGGTACCCCAATTAGTCTGGCAAACAAAACTGCACCGGCTTTTACCTTGAAAATACAGAGGTGGGGGGGGGGGGTAGAGAGCCAGAAAACTCTCCTGGCTGAAATCCCTCCAGCAGGATCCATCAGGAGAGACGGTGAAGTGAGGAGAACTGCTGTCACCCCTGCTGGGCAAATCACCACCACCCACTCCTGCCCCCCCCCTCCCGGCACATCTGCATAAACACAACACACCAATACCATCTCTCTGCAAGTTTATTTCCTCATCTAATATACTGCAGACCTGCTCCTGATGGTGACAGCTGCCATAATTCACTTTTACTGCTGATTTCTATACCCATAATGAACATGTGAATGTTATATTTCTTTAATTACCTATTCATTAAAGATATGACTGGAAAACAGAGTTACCATGGAGATGGCTCGGGGAAGTCTCATAACGGTACGAGAGTTTTTCTGTTTGCTGGTGCCATGCAAAGTGATGGCTACATTCGTGACCACCCATCTCTCTCCCCATGTCTACCTTTGTGTCACCTAAATAATAGGAATACGTACTGACGCACGCCGCGTCATCTCCAAGAGTTTCAAACTCATTAAAGTTTAGACATTTTTGTTTGTTCTATAGACAAGGAGTGACAAAACCCATTCGACAAACAGAGATTTTCTATTGTTTCTCTCTTGGGATGACAAATCAGGCAAAATGAAAAACTTTACAGTTAACTTTTCCCAAGACTGCTGATGAAATCATCCCAGATGCGTGAGTCTGAGAGGAGTCACAGAAACGCTCCCATGTCGAACGGGATTTATTAAGGAACATGTTCAGAATTATCAAATGGTACATTCTGGGTGTCTTGTTTTAATTAAAAAGAACAAAACACAATAAATGACCATGCTGTCTCTGTCCAATTCCTTCTCAACAGCAAACACCCCCCCCCTACGCCCCCCCGAATGCCATTTTCTATTCATCCATCATCCGTAACTGCTTATTCAATGCAGGATCAGAATGAGCCCTGGAAAAACAGAGTATATGGCAGAGAAGCCTGAGATGCCAACCTACTGCAGGCTACACATGCATTCTGTAGACAAGTTAGCGACACCGATTAATCTAAACACATATGTTTGGCCTGTGGGAGGGACCCAGAGTGCTTATGCAGACACAGAGAGATAATCCATCCATCCATTTCCTGTAACCAGTTGTCTCCAGAGATAAAATACACACACAAAAAATACACCCCAACTCCAGCCAATGATAGGACCCGACACCCCAACAGGCCTAAGGCTGTAGTTTTTTAAGACTGAGCTGCCATGCCACCCTTTCTTAACGGCATTATTGTCGGCATATATTTTCACGTATTCGAGATGACATAGCGCAGGGCGGCCAAATGGGCCGGGCCTGGCTTAAACTGATCCCTTGCCTCACAATGGCAATTTATCACCCGGGCCATGTTTAAAAAGCATGAGAGTAATGCAAGTCAGCTGACCCCGATTACGCTGCTGTCCCAACAGGGTTTAGAGAGGGTTAGCTGGCTAAAGACGTGGGAGAATGAGGTGGACTCATTACTCAGCCTTGTGTGTACGGTAGTGATGGGCGGGTAGCATTTGTTTGCAGTTACTACAGTAATGATTTATGTATTTATTTAGTAAATATTCTCACTCTTTTTGCTTCAAGCTTGCTCGTCTTCCCTTTTTGCACTAGCTATGTTGAATAATAAAGTAGTTTCGATTGGATAACGGCAGTCATCTGCTGCTATCCCGAGATTATGACATGCCACAACCTGCTGTACGTGTATCTGTACACGTGTATATAAAAGTACATTTCACACCAGGCAATTGTATGCCAAATAAAACTAGACTAGGAGACATGCACGGCACCTCAAAGATGTGCTGAAAGAGAGGGATACAGGGGTTGTACAGATTCTACAAATGTAGCATGGAAATATACTGGGAAACACATAAACCAGTGCCAGGAACAACAGGGCACTGCAGCTATCCATTCCGGCTCTGGAACTAGGAGGCGTTTAACGTGCGAGCTTATGTAGCCAGGAGACAGGCAGGTAAAAGGCTAATGACACAAAGAAAGATGCCAGTAAATGGGTGAGCATTTTACTTTGCTCTGAAGGGCTTCCAGAAAACTCGTTATCCCTCAACAGACAAGCAGATCTTCTGGAGATCGCCAGGCACCCACCCCCAGGATCCCCCAACTGCCATCCCCCACCGCCACCACCACACGATTTTGTAAGAGTTATTTTAAGACATGCCAAATTTTCTGCCCTTGTGCAGCACTCCTAAGCAACTAATATGCTAATTCTTGCAAATTAGAACACAAGACATATTGGTAGCTATCACATTTATTGTGGACACTTGAAATAATCTTCACTGAAAGTTTAATTCTTCGTTAATTAGTTAAATTCCTTTTTTTTTT
>JAODKN010000063.1:8819352-8869510 GCA_026774425.1 Petrocephalus zakoni
CCTACATCCTACACTTTACAGCACTGCTTATACAGGCACTTGCACCTACATCCTACACTTTACAGCACTGCTTATACAGGCACTTGCACCTACATCCTACACTTTACAGCACTGCTTATACTGGTACTTGCACCTACATCCTACACTTTACAGCACTGCTTATACAGGCACTTGCACCTACATCCTACACTTTACATGTCTGCAACCTTAAGTATATGACTTTGCAGTGGAATGCAATGCACCATTAATCGCGGTAAATGATGTGTCATTATGATGCTTCCTACTTAAGCATCTGTTTCGGGAGCTGTATCTTGCTGGGTCATTCCCAGCAGAATTCTAGCTATTCCATTATTATTCAGTATCTAATTATTTAACAGCACTGTCCTATTCAAGCAGAATCATTTTGAATGTAAATGCAATCAGGCAAACAACTAAAAAGGAAAACAGCCCTCTGTAAAACCGATATTAAGTAAACTTCTCCAAGATGATTTAAATATTTTCCTTTTACTGTTTTCATTTATGTACAGGCCCATTCACTGATTTGTAACTGTAATTGTAATTGTAATTGAGCACCATGTAGGGTAGGGCATCTGTAACTTGCTGCATCCCTTCACTGCTAATAGGATGAAGTACTAGTATGCATGTTAGTTTTAATAACTATCACCTGATATAAGAAAGCTATCCGTTATTAAAAAGTATGCAACATATAATCCCTTTCTATTAAACTACATGGTACACATTTCAGCATCAAAAGTCTGAATACAGTTTCAACGCCAGGCCCCTGACTAGTTTTATTTAAGTCACATTACAGCAAGGAAAAGAAACTAAATGGTGTGCATCCTCTCAAAAACTTCTTACTGAAGACAGAGGCCAGACTGCATGGGGTCAATGTGATGGAAACTCCAGCGCATAATATTAATGTATTACAACCAGAGAGAAGTCAATAAAACAAGGCAATAACTGCAAACAAAAGGGAATTAAATTCTAACTGTAATTGAAGAGAGATACTGAAGCAAATACACATTAACATTAGGACCATTTCAGCTCGGGAAGATGAAAAAGGAGCTAAGAACGAAACATTAAACGTGGTATGAGCCATTCAGTTGTTGAAGGTCCCGTTTAGATGTAATAAAATCACCCTGGATTCTTGTATAAGTTTTATTCGAAATATCTCATCTAAGTATCTTTAACTGCCAAACCACTTTAATTAACTAGTAATTATCAGCCAGAATCATAATGCTGTGATATTTAAGATGTGGTGAGAATGGATGTTAGCAGATAATGTTATTTTCAATAAAGGAAGAGGATTATATTGATTAACTATACTATTGAGTTAGTCATGGTCATTTCCAAAAATAATTTAGTATGAATAATATCTGGGTTAGTGAACTATACACATATTGTCACCCCTGGCCTGTCTGCCCGTCCCATTCTCTCCCTAGTTTGGCTCTAACGACCCACCCTTGTTCTGCATTTGCCTCGCCTCTCGTTCCTGCCCTCATGTTAACTCACTCCAGCTGCCTCTCATTTGCACCTTTGTAAGCACTGTGTGTCCTAGTCCTGTGTTCCCCAGTTGCGTCACTGCAAGTTGTGCTGTCCTGTCGCTTGTGTACTACCTGCCCCCCCTTCGATCCACTGTTATCCTGTTTCTTTATAAGTTACAGTTTTGTTAATAAAAACCCTTTTGTTTGCCCTAATTCTAGCTCCTGCGTCTTCCGTTCTGCCCGTACACAACACAGATAATCTGTGGTAACCTCTGCATGTGTCTTTTTGTAAAGGAACTGTCACAAAGATAAGCTTTACAATTTCATAAAAACTGAACTTTATGATTTATTAAAGGATTATTAGGTAACTGCTTATTCTGACACAGCTGTACACCTTACTAAAATAAGTCAGGTCATGCTCCCTGTCCTAAGGGTACTGCAAACAGGCTGATGTACCTAAAGCAACACACTTTAGAGTACACATTTACATCTTCAACGTGAATGATTTTTTTTTCATTTTAATCTTTTAAAAATGTATTTTATTATAATTAAATATTAAATGAATCATAATCACTGACGTGTGATTACCATTGAAAGGTAATGGTGTGAATAGATTTTTTTCTTGGCCACATTGTGCTATGGAGGTGTATTTTATTAAATCTGACATCCAAGGAATGATTCAATTAAATCAGTAACAACCTGTTAATGCAGAATTTCATCAGAATTTTAACTGTTTGCAATGGAGCAAGCAGGTACTTTCTTTGTTGTGTGTTGATATGTCAGCTTGAAAATTTTGAAGAAATCTTAATTTCATGATGATTGAATCACATGACGATACTATTTCCGGGGTCAACCTGGGTACAAGCCAGCATGCTGGAGTATGCAGGCCTCAGTATTTTAATTGATATGGTACAAAAAAATGTATTAATTGTCCTTATACCACTTTCCTTGCCAAGAGAAAGAGAAGAGGACATGGCTGTGTGAATTAAACGGCAAATTTTGGCAATTTTTTCATGCTTTGTATTGGGGTGTAATGGTACACAAAATTCACAGATTGGTACTTGTTACCTTGGTTTTGGATCCACAGTTTGGTGCAATTTCGGTAGAGCGGAGAGAATGGAATTTGTGCTGAGATTATTTATTATTAAAAACACAAGTACAAGAAGTTTTAAACTCGAGGCAATGCGTCTGTCATCCTGTCTGAATAACAACAGACATTTACTTGCATATTATAAAATATATAACATCATAAAAATCATAATGAACTAAATCTTGTGTTCTCTAATGTTCCCAAGTATGGTTGCCTATCTGTAACTCAATTTACTTAAACTCCACAGAGAGAGACTAACTGTTTCTGTCTTACTCTGGTCAATTACACACAGTTAGCATGTTGAATGTATTTTTAGCAACATATTCAAGTTTGGTATAACAGAGCTGACAGACAGTCTTGGTTTATATCATCTACTGTCCAGTGTTGGGGTTTCCCAAATTTTTTGAGAAACCAAAATGTTCCCAAAAAGCTGATTATGACCAGCTGTGAGCAGGAGTAACCGTAACAAACTCTCAACCACAATTAGCACACTGTACTTGTAAAGTTAGGTTCTGCCCATGTCAAGAAATGTGCTAATCTGTTTCATTGTGCATACTGAACCGAAAAATATGTACTACTAATTCACTACTACACTCCTCACTCTGCTAACAGCCCTTATTTCCCATCAATTTTTAAAAGCTTGAACTAAAAGAATTTAGCCCTCTTCACCCATAACGACGCCTTGCTGAAGGAAGAAGTTATGGTGAACACCATTATCGTTATCCGGCTTTTATCGTAGTCACGTCATGCGTTACGTCAGACTTGAAGAGCGGACTGCACTTTCTGTTGATTATTATGTTCTTGCTATATTTGAAAGGTATAGTTTAGCTCTTTCTCCAATACTGCTAACACTTGCAATTAAGCCTTCATTGGAAGTTCATCCTAGCTGTACTCTTTGACAGCTGTATGTTTCTAATGTGCAATTTGTTTCACTTCCACATCACTTTGAACAAAAGCCTCTGCTAAATAAATAAATGTGATTGTATATTTATGAAATCTCATTAAGGCAATGAAAAAACACCTATTCTACAACAGTGCTTTCTTATTTACTGCTTAGTGAAATTGCTGGAATGATTGTGATTTACATGTTAGTGCTGCACCCTTTCGTGATTCAGTTTAGAGTGTGCATCCACATATGATACAGAGGAGTGGCAGGTGAGACAAAATTAATTCCACAGTCAATGAAAAACAAGCTAAAATCATTCTACTCTCATCACCCCCAAAAATTTATATTATGCAAACGCAGGGAGTCAAGCCAAGTGCTTTATTAAAGAATTAAAAAAGAACTGTAATACTAAAACAAAATGTTTGATAACACTTTACATTAACCTTCATAATGCATTCATAGCACATTCATAAGCAACCTGTACAATAACAATACTTTAACATACCTTAACAGCTTTAATATATATTAGTGACAAATATGTAGGATAATAACAATGTAATAATAATCATATGATGTTTGTTAATAATGTATTTTAATGCTGTGAAGGTATGTTGGGATGTTAAGGTATACTTACATGCTACTTATGAATGTTCTATGAATGCATTATGAATACATCATGAAGGTGCAGTTAAAGTGATACCAAATGTTTCCCTCACAGCAAGGAGATGAAAATGCATTTTTTTTCCAGCGTAGGTATGTAGGTATTTGTCCTGATATCTTTCTCTCCCTTTGGCTCAAGGGTTTATTTCGCAGACTCTCAATGTCTAAATATTTGCTCAGCAGTAGTTTATGCGCTCTCCATCAACAGCACAACTCAGACACGAGCCAAGAAACCACTGTGTGGAACAATTAAGAATCAGTGGGGTAGCTCTTCCAGCCACGCTACACATTTATGTCACGGGGAACAGATTGCATTGGAACTGGTGAATCCATCAGGGGTGCCGTTTTCGTTTCTGTGAGAGAGAAATGTGGGCGGTAGGACTTATGTGCCCAACCCCCACAGGCAATAACTCAAGAGTAATGGGACGCTCCCTGCCCCCCTTCTATGACTTAAATTAGCTCATTGGTATCACCTGGGAATAAAGAAAACATCAAAATAAAGTGAATTGTATAAAAGTAAAGTATATAAAGTAAATTGATTAAACCAAAAAAAGTGAAATTGAAATATTTTCCTGCTTTGATGATTCTGCAACTGAGCAGCTGTTACTATGTCTTATGAGAACTCCTCAGGCTCTACTTTGACAATCTAACAAAACATAAAGTGCAATGCATTATGGCATTATGGGCGTGTCCAAATACAATTTGCTATTTTAACGGCACAAAAAAACAGACTTTGGCCCAAGGCAAGGTGTAAAAAAGTTGTCCTAACTGTCTTAATTATTCAGAGGTGTGTTTTAGGTGGAGCATGCAATAAACCAATCAGAATGGCACGTCACCTTACCTTTAAAAAGTAGGGGTGCATGAGCTACGGCAGACTGCTATTATAACAGCGTGTTTACCTGGCAAACCAGATTAGTTTTCGCCTGAGGAAATGGACCAGGTTACATGCCATCAACAAAGTAGAGCCCATTATGTTTAGCTTGCCCAAACATTCTTATTTTCTATTCAGTCATGAGATTTCTGTAATTGCTTTATCTATTGATGAATGTATATATTTATTTATTTACTTGTTCATTTGTGTATTTGTTTGTTTAATTCTATTACTGTTGCTTGAACTGTGTTCCCCAAGCTGCATTTTTATCCAGTGCATAATGGGTGTAATAATACCCCAAAATCATGTGTATTGAGTTGACTCCATTCTCCGGTGAGCCATACACTATGGGAACCATGTTTCTATTGAGAATCTGGCAGTAAAGCAAATGGTTCCTTGGCCACTATATGTCAGTGACAACCACTGCCAAAGAAACACAATGCAAATATGTGCTCTTTAGGTTATCTTGACAGCCCAATACCCAGTGTGACAACATTTGCCTTTTTATTCTAAATCTACTTTGTAAATCTGTACAAATCCAAAGTGTTTCACTTAGCTCATAATTTTTTTTTACACATTCCCAAGGTGTGAACCAACAGATTGATACTGATCTCAAAAAATGTAAGGGCCATATTAAAAGGTCCAACAGCACAGCTCTTAATGGAACATAATCTTCTCAATATCAGTCACAAGTTCAGGTTCCTAACCATTACAAAACTTGATCCTCCTCCTGAAGCTTACTATTCTTACCTGTGCTAGTGTTCACTATTATTATATACTCCTGAGATCTATTGCTATGCAATAAAAGGTATTATTGAGACTCCAACCTTCCCAGGACTGATAACAACCTGTGAGCTCTTTACAAGAAAAAAGAACTACTGGGGTAAATTAAATCATTAAATTCTTGACTGGGGTAAATTAACCTCAGCAGGCTATCTATCTATCTTGTGCATTAATTTTTATCCATTCGTAATCAAAAGTCTAATGCTGAAACAATATATGTCTGAATAAGTGGTCACAGTGGGAATAGAGGATATTATTCATGGATGATAGCCTGTGGCCAGTTTAGTATTAGTTATTACTATAAATCATTGTCTTTAAAGGTCACCCAGGCCACATAGATAGTGATAGTATAAAGTAACATACATATCATATGTGTAAATGTAACTGGTGGTTTGAAATATATACATTATAAACACAGTAATACAATGAGCTTCCATTTCCCCTGCTACATATCCAGATTAAACATATTAAATTGTTAGTCTGTAGTATGAAAGGCACATACACAATAAAACATATAACCTGAAGGAGAACATTCTGGAGTGCTTAACATCCATAATATGTCCATCTCTGAAGCAGGATGATTTGTTTTCTGTCTTATAAACCCATGTCTTTACCTAAGGAAGCTAGAATAAGGGTCAATAAACCCCATTACATTCCTAAGACACAGTCATTAACTGAGCATGTTCAGAAAAGTCATAGCTTGAACGTTTTGGCCGTAGTCTTGGTACATTTGGCCATAGTCTTGGACTTATACAATAACTGCAAACTGCAATATACAGTAACTGCAAAAATAAAGGAGACTCCGGAATAAATGAAGAATGCAAAGTACAATGAATACAGTGAAATCAGATGCTTCTATATGGGAGATCTCAATTTGCAATTATGATCCCAGCAGGGAAAGTATCATTTTTAAATGGGCTGGTTCAGCTACTCAGTGTTTTGTGTAACATTACTGGAAGAATGTCAGTGACTTTCAGTATAAGATGGTTATTGTTTGGCAGGAACTTAAGAGTCAAGAATGTTTGACCCAATGATGTTCCATTACGAACATTGCTGTGTTTTTGCTGTGGAGTTTTAAGGAAAAGACATTACCATTTTGGAAGCTCTGTTACTGTGTCATGCATTTTTTTGCCATGATTAAAGTCTGCCTGGACTGATTTTGTGGATTTTGTGTGATGAATATGAGAAAAGTGCAGACCACAAAACATGGCCATCCCAGATTCCTGATCTCCACCCAAGAGACCCGTGGGAGGGGGTTGTTGCTGAAAATTAGTTTTCTTGTAGTTTATTTGGATAATCTACTCTTCCATTCCCTATAACTCAGGGCTGCCCAACCCTACTCCCCCTACAGAAAATCACACCCTGAAGCATCTCAGTAATACAGCCAGATTAAGTTTACAAAGCTGGCTCTACTACTGAGATACTACTGTATGTCCTGGCTGTTGCTATCAGGTGTGTTAAATTAGAGCCGCACATAAGCTCTGTAGGGTGGTAGATCTCCAGGAGCCTGGAATAACTTAATAGTTTCTGTCACATGCAATGAAGCGTAAGTTACATTTTATGTGGCATTCTGTAACTCTCATGATACTCTGCAGCTTAACAATATTACATTCCTAGATCTTAGGCAGATATCAGTGGGATTCACACATCACATTGATTATAGGATAATTGAAATTACCTTGTTTTATACTTTCAAGAACACCATGGAGGATAGCTGTCACCTCTCACTGTGGAATGTTCGTGATTATATTTTGTCCCCTGACTTTTTTTCTGCATTCAATTAGGTAATTCCTTTGCCTTTTTGGAAGGAAGGTCGATGAGATAAGAGCCCTGGGATGATAAGAATAGGCTGATTTTTAAACCTTCTGAATGTGACTCATACCCCTATAAAACTATTATCTTTCTTAAAGGCAACACTTTGCTTCATAAATGCATTGGGAAACAGCTAGAGATCATCGGTGCATGCAGGTATTGATGATTTTAATACTATAGCAAAGGCACAGGAAATGCTTTTTGCTTCTGAGCTCAGTGTGCTGTTTATCACCTGGAAGTGCATATTAGAATGGCTGTAAACCCCTTGAACCTTTCTGTGATTTGTGCAAATGACACCAAAGCAGTGAAATAAATGTAACTTCTATTTTGGAACACATTGGTTGTAGGCAATGCGGTATGCAATGTAGGCAAATGTGGTATTTCACGTACATGCTCTCAAATCCTTCCCAGTACAGTGATTTGTATGTACTACACATACTGTACATGTACTCCTAATGTATATATTAGGGTGGAACAGTCTCTCAGTGGGGAGCAGTGTTGCCTCACACCTCTGAAGGCATCTCTGAAGGTCTGTGTGCTTTGAATTTCCAAGTCCTTGCTGGGCTTTGCAGGCTTCCTCTGGCTATTCCAGTGTCTACAGTCCCAGTACATGCACTTATGCTAATTATTATATCTACATTGCTGAGTATGTGTGTTATATGATGGGCTGGCATCCTACCCAGTGTGTACCCCAGCAATGTGCCCTATGCCTCTGGGTTGGTTTTGGGGTCAGTGTCAGAGGATGGATAGCTAGACCTCCTTAATGCCTTATACTATAGCGCCTTTGGAAAATATGGCTTCAAATTCCAAAATTATATATAGTTGCATGATATTCTTGACGCATTTCAGCTAATTAAGATTTTTTGTGGGTGAGTTCAAGATCTGGCTCTTGAAATGTTACTAGAGTTTTAATGTAATTAGTAATATTCTACAATATTGTGTGAAAACATTACTTGTACTGATAACAGTAATTAACATGCTGTAGCTACCAAGAAAACTGATATTAGATATTCTCATAGATTCATAAAAGTATTAAAACATTGCAATGCCTTGTAGTTTTGAAAACTTATTTTCTCAATTATTATTAATTCCTTATTATTAAGTTATGCAATAAATAACTTTATTTTAACGTAAAATTTAAAAAGAAATAAAAAATTCAGTTTTAAAATAATAGAAAAACAGTACTACATACATATATACTAAGTATCAATTACACAAACAATATAATGAGTAGGGCTTGACATGTACTACGTGATACATTCAAATGACGTTACTCCAAAAGCGTGCATTAACAGTATTGATTATTATACTGAATTATACTACTCAAAATGAAAGTGGTGCAGAATAACACAACAACAAGATAGGATTAAATATTTTGTCTCTGAATACATAGTACTTCCTTCCCCTGGGTCAGTTAATTATCTGTTTGCTTACATTGCTGTATTTTGTAATAGTCTCGCACAATGAACAGCAGATGATTGCAAAATAGCAAGTTAAATCTTGTGTGTATATATATATATATATATATATGAGTATATAGAGGAGACCTGGCCACCAGGTTAGACAGCATGTATGGATAGCAGAAAGGGCCCTGGCTTAGACTGACTCAGCCTTTCTAGGGAATTTGGATCACTTTGACACCTCTCGAGTACTGACTCTTCAGGATTGTCCATTTCGAAATCAAGGCCTTTTTCATGCCACCCTATTCATACAGAATATTCCTTTCTGAAAAAAAGAACACATGTACGTTTTCTTTTTTTTTTTTACGATTTAATAAAAGCAGCCCTTTTGTAGTAGGCATGGATGTTGACACGAGACATGAAAGGTTGAACAAGATTAAACTGTTTGGGTGAAATAGCACTGCGTGTGAATGGGGAATGGGGAATTCTCTGCTTTGATGATAGCAGCTGTTACCAGCGCATTTTTCTCTGTTCCCCTCATTAGCATTTGGAAAGGTCTCCCTCTGTAGCTCTCCACAGAGGCAGTTCATAAATTATGTTGCGGCAGTATATTGGAAGTCTGAAAATAAGCCCAAATTTCTTCCTTAGATATGTGAGAGCATCATTTATCCTAACGCCTTAGCTGCAGGAACTTAGTCTATTTGTATAGTCCCATTAGGATGACACTTATTTCATAAGTATGATCTAATCTGTTCTTTTTTTTCCTGAAAATAACTTCAAGCACAAAACATGTCATAATTGGAGTATGCTTCTGCCACCACTAGTAATATTTTGGCTTGCAATCTGTAGTTAGACTGTAAATTTATATATGTTGCTAGAAGCAATTATATGTTTTGGTATATGATGTTTTCCAAACTAACTTTCAAGCAAACGTAAAGGAATTTCATATAGGACCAATAAACCCAAATTTACTAATAAACCTTTTATATCATTTGCATTTAGCATAAGTTATGATATCTTTGGATAGGGGATGCAATTAAATGGATGGATGCATGTTTGGAAAAATTGTTATCTTTCTCTTGGGATAACGGTGTCATTTGTTTCTGTACCCATTAGTTTAAGGTGAAACTTAAAGGCGTACAAACGCTTCAAAAATGCATAATTTTTTTGCATCATCTCAGGTTCTCTGTCAGCCTGAGGCCTGGATGGCAGCTGGCAGATCAAAGATTGCCAGTTGCTGCTGTGAGTTAAAGAAAATTAGACAGACAATCATTTTAAGCAGCTTTGACAACTGAAGCACATTTTCTCCCAAACAAGTAGCTGCACCACCTTAGCTAAAAGAACCAAACGCTCACATCGAATGACAAAAATCCCTGTCACAGAATATGTATTTCTCCTTTAAGAAAGGGGTTAACAATCCAAAGATATTTGACATAAAGGGTATTATCCTGAGGCAGCCCGGTGGCAATATATTCTTCAGGACTTGATTTACATAAGACTAGGAACTACTGTAACATTCAGATCATAAAAAATAATTTAGACAAGTTTGGTATTTTTTTTATTTAATGCTGTCAGTCAGTAACATAGGTACTTATGTTTGTTAAATTAGATTTTTTTTTTTGGTAAATTAATTTTATTTTTTTTTGTTTGTAATTTCAAATTATGCTTTTTTGATAAAAAAAAATGAAACACAGAAACAATCTGACAAATTTTACAGTTATTTAAAATCATTTCTAGCAATTAAACATCTTCCACAGCCAATTCACAGAAGCTCTGTCTTATTTATTTTACTCATTTGACAACAAAAGCACAGATCCATGCAGCAGGTTATGAAGGAAGTAGAGCCCATGCCATAGTAAATATGGAGTAAAGTACAGTATGGAGAAGCATTAGGATCACCATCAATCTGAATGTTTTGAGTTGGGGGGGGCAGTGGTTACTTCATCATCAAACAACCAGTGGCATCTATCCAGCCCTTGCACTGCATTCTACACTGTTTTTAATATTCCACTTATGCACTGTCATTACTATTCACTGTACTGAGGTCCACTTCAGCATCCCTGTTTGTATTACATCACCAATTTATTTCTCATTGTTCACGTATTATCTTGCACTGTCTTGTCCTTATTACAGTGCTGTTTGTCCAACCCCCTGCCCCCCACCCCCTCCCAATGCCCTGCAACCATGGCATAATAATTTCACTGTGTTCCTCCAAAGCTATGTGACAATAAAACTTGAAATTTGAAATGGGAAACTACACAGGACTGCTGACAATCAAGGTGTGCCTTACTTTATTATTAATGCAGCAATCATGAAGCTTATGAAAACATCAGAGCCCTCTGCTGAGCACTGAGGACTAAATCCCCCGCATTTGCTGTTGCAATAATCAGCTGCATTTTTTTTTTTTTTGAAAACTGCGAATTGTTTTGCATTTTGAAAAGGTCATACGCCGAGATTCCTGCCAAAAAAAAAACTTTGGTAACACTAAACTGCATAAGATTAATTCAGTACTCCATTCCTTAAAAGCATTGTTTTAAGTATTTTTTTTGCTTTTTGTTTTTAATTCAAGTCATGTGTAATTAATAAATGAATAAGCATTATTTTCAGGAAGCAGTGGTTTAATAAATATGATCAATCAAAGGTTGTCATAGCTGGGATTAGGATTATGTCCATATAACTGTATGGATAATCCCCATAAACATACCGATACCTAATCTGTGGTTATGTGTGTGTGTGTGTGTGTGTGTGTTTGTGTATCTGTGCTTTTGTCTGTCTGTGAGTGTGTGTGTGTGTATCTGTGTCTGTGTGCATGCATGCATGCGTGAGCCTGACTGTGTCTGTGTGTGTGAGTGAGTCTGTGCATCTATGCTTATGAAGTGTGTGTGCTCTCTAATTGTTTATGTGGGTTCTCTTCCATGGTCCAAAAACCTGTGGGTAAAACCAGCTTGTGTTAGCCCTGCAATAGACTAGCATTCTATCCAGGGTACTAGGAAAAAAACAAGTTATGAAAATGAAAAAATACCTGAAGAAGCAAAATTATGAACTACAATTATGGCATCATATATTTTATATCTTTTGCAATAAAGGTAATAACTTGTTTGGAATTTGAAGTTCATTTTACTGAATAGATCATCGATCACTTCATGGTAGCTAGTAGTTAATATGGTGCCTGGGAACGAAAGACTAATTGAGCCTCTTATTCGTTTCACAAACGTATTGCACTGGAGAATAAAGACTTCTCCCTTGTAGAGCACTATTATCAACAGCAAGCATTCCAGCAACCAATTTACATCCCAGCAAATTACCGATACATTAAATCTTACGAGACTCCAAAAAGCAGGCTCGGATATTCAGTTTACAATGTGCGCGTATAGAAATTAGTGCTAAAAAGTCTTTTAAGAAACCGCACTCTCCGCTAAAGACAATGTCAACTCCAGGCAGCAATCAGAAGCACTTTCGCTTATAACGCAACTTGTTTGCACAACATGTAGGGAAACGACTCTCATCCGTCTTTTAGCTTCTTATCCAGTCGTGAGGGGGCAAGGAGCCGATGGCATAACACTCTGGTTCATTGTGCAGCCCCACTCATATCAAAACTGGATTTTCAGCATTGGGTATCATGTTTTAGGTCTGTTTTATTCCTGTTGATCTTTATGTTCTTTCGGGAAGTTACAGGAATGAACATTTCAAACATACAGTAAATTACAATAATGAGAAGGGTATTATACTGTAGTCTAGTGCTCTTAAAAGTCATTTGGAGATTGATATCACCATAGCAACATATAACAGAAGATGACCCTACTGCCAAAATTGACAATTTCATGCTTCCAGCAACTGAGGTATAGTGGGGAAAAAAAGATAAATTTGTCATTAACTTCAGTAAAATGGTTTCAGATTCTGTTGAGCGTGTCTGATGCTTAAAATCTTGTCAGTTGTTTTATTTTGTTCCTCCAGTTTTCTGACCTTTTTACTCACTTTTTCATTACTCACAATTTTAGCTATATAGTGTTCCAGAACAGTAAGGAAAATATTTAATTGCCATATTTAAAACATGCAGTTTTTCAAAAACAATGACAGTATTTCATTGCTTTTCCAACAGATTATATTTATATATACATACATATATATAGTTGTTCTTATAATTCTCATAATTGTTCTTATACAGACGAAACGGAATCAGTCAAGTATCTGCCACATGCTGAAATCTTATTAACTGTATTTACAAAAGACCTTTAAGGCTTATGTTATTTAATTTTTTTTTACATATTTTACATTTTTTTTTTCATAATATCATTTGTCTATTCATTACTGTCTTTCAGTTGTAGGAGCAATTGAATTTGCAAGCAAATTACTACATATATATTAAACAAGTTTATTGCAGACGATGAATAGATGCATTCCAACTGCCGAGGTCACAGCAAACACGTGGCGATGATGGGATGTAAGCTTTTGTGGACAAAGGTTGGTGCGAGCCACATTTCCTTTAAAATGAAGGGTTGGTGCTGGCTCAGGCCGGCACACCACATACTGTCACACACCCACACATATGCAGACACGTTATGCTTCTATGGCCCTGCCTGTGACCATCAATGTGAAACTAGCATCAATTAATTCAGCCAAGAGCACTGCAGTAAGTAACAGCTGAGATGTATAACCAAAGACAGCTGTATGAAAATACGGTTTGAGAGATGGGGAGCCAGTACTGGCTGAAAGTTTTATTTAGTTTAAATCATGAAATTGTTAGCTGAAAGTATACAAAAAAATTATATAACATCCCTGAAGTGCCCCTAATTAAAATTTACTGAATAGTGATATATAAATAACGTCTGATTATTAATCTTCCTGTAATAAACGTTACAATAAAAATGACAAAAAACAGTAATATTTAGTACATCACACTGCTTCATAGACTGCACTGTTTAACCCAAAGTTAATACACTGCTGAACAATTATCATGCTGATGAGTATTCTGTTTAATGTAACTGGGTTTATCAATTAAGGTGGAAACGCAATGTAAAAAGTAATTAAAATCACGTGCAAGTGATTGTAATTAATGATAAACAGAAATGAAATGTTATTATGGAATTAATATTACACTTGTTGTTTTTTCAAGTTTTGGCTCCTTCTCAGTGTTGGGGTTTTGATTTCATTAATTCGTATTCATTTATGTGTGTGTATATTCATACACACACTTTACACTTTGTTTGCTTGTTATTTCGGCATTTCTTGGGCCTTTCCTCCTTCTACAAGGTCAGACCCAAAGCACTCAAGGTCATGGGGTCTTCCTTGTCATGCCTGCTTAGAACACTGGACTATGGCACTGATCGCTGCAGAGGATAAAATGAAAACAGTTTCAACAGAGCACAGGTATTGCAAGGCTAGATCTAATTATTGCTTTAATTTGACTGAATTGCGCATGGGCATTCTGCCGGATATCAATATACTTTTCCAGGAAAGACATTTATCTAATATTACTGAAAAATAATGGACACATTCCTGATTGCTATAAACAGAACATTTATTCATCTTTTCTTGTCAACTATCTACAAATCATTATAATGTTTGACAAGAAAAAGAACATATGCGTCATAATTTATGAATAGTTATTCTTAGTGCCTGGTTTTCTGTTTAATTTCATTTGCATAAAATGAAGGGAATTGCAGAATGTTTCATCTCGCTTGATTAATTGATTTAATTGTATTACTTTGGGGAAATATTTCTTAATCCAACACATCTATTGTGGTTGACAGGATTGACATTTCCTTTGAGACACAGGGAAAGAAAAAAAAATGAATAGAAAAGGAACGCATTAGGAGGATTTGTCATGTAATCAGTTTTACGCATTAGCGTTGTTTACGTTAATGAGTCATTACCTAAACAAAGATAAGACAAGCTCACCCATGACGCTTGACACTGGGGCCATTTTGGCACATGAGGTGCTGCCTGTCATGTGAGTCTGTACCAATACTTGCACAAGATGAAAAAAAGAAAAACATGTCAGCTGTACTCGGTCATACATCTGTGACTTCCATTTCAATTTGTATCCCTTTAAATAGAAACAAGGTCCCCCCCCCCTCTCCAATGCTGTTCATGAGAGAGTATTACAGAATTACAGAGTAATTATGTAATACTGAGGAAAAACAGCTTTGAAAACAGCTATTACAGTGAGTTTAAAAGAAAAATATCAAACTGAGTTCTACCTCAGAACAAGGGCAAGTTAAATTTCGAACCAAAGAATCTTAGATAAACAGGGTTTCTTCAGGTTAAATAACGCTAAACCTCAAACGCAAGAATAATAAAGAACACATATTTTCAGAACATAAAAGTGCAAGCAATGACAAACAATATAAATATATGATATTTCAGAATTTGAAAGGAGAAAATGCACAACAACCCGAAATTGTGTAAACAAATAATGAAGCTATGCGTAGCTTTGAAAAGCATGCACTTGTATTAAACAATGCTGCTCTAAATGCATTTACATGATGGCAAAAATTGTATTTATTTAGAGAGAACTGTAACTTATTTACTTGCTAGGGTCATGCATATTTTAAGGTCACACTAATTAAGACATTAAGGAGAAGAGAGGTAAATAAAATTATAATATAATAATAATATTATAATATAAATTATAAAATGTTAATTTATAGGGGTAAAACTGTTAATTTTAATAAAATGCATAAAAAACTCCTTTTTTACTCCTCTTGACTCTTCTGGATGCACTTCTCTAACACATAGAATGCCATTAGCCTAAATTGCAAACACCATTTGCAGAGATGATTCTAGTTAGCCTCCCACGGGGCTTTAGACAGTGCCGTTGACATGGCAGGAGTTCATTTAACGTGCGGTCCCAGTGCCATTTCAGGAGTTCAAGTGGACCCCTCCGGGGTCTTCCGCTGATCACCTCTCACCGCTGACAGCCTCTGCACCATAACCACCCACCCCCCCACCCCCCCAACATGACAGCACATTACACAGTGACCACAGCACCACTTGGCTAGAAAAAGGCCCTTTTGCACCAACTGTCAGGCAGAAAATACTGGCATTAACTAGGCTGTTTGGGGCTGAGACGTGAGCCAGAGGTGGACAGCTACTGAGGAAAGGGGGAGGCGTGGGTTAAGGATTTTCTCAGCAGGAATCCACCCAGCAAGCCCAGCCTTTTGCTGTTG
The DNA here is from genome assembly GCA_026774425.1 of Petrocephalus zakoni. NCBI lineage: Eukaryota > Metazoa > Chordata > Actinopteri > Osteoglossiformes > Mormyridae > Petrocephalus > Petrocephalus zakoni. The sequence goes on from JAODKN010000063.1 coordinate 8,835,508, forward strand.
CAGGACAGGAATTTGTCAAATCAATGGACTTTATATAGAAAGAGTGCATCCCACCGGCAGAAAGGCTCTAGGATGGCGCTACTCCAGGGAGAGAGGAATGTGAAAAGATTGTCTTGGAGGAGTGACATATGTGATGCTGCTTTCTATAAGCTCGCGGTTCGAGTGACAGGGCCATCTCTGGTGTGCTTCATGGATTAAAGTACCATGGTAAATAAATACATACATTTCCTCAGAGAATGCCATCCTGAATAAAGTCAATCATAAATGATTTAAATAAATATACATAAACAGAACCCCTATTTACATTCAGCTGTGCCTTCGATGGCCCGGAGACTATTTGTCAATCCGAAAAGAGGGGAGTGGAAACCTCAATAATTCAGATAGGAATTGATTTGCATCTTGAGAGATCCGAGCTAGAGAATCTTACCACCTGCCTCTCTGATAAAGTGGCATCCATTTGCGGCGATGTAGGGTCAAGATGTGAGGGGGCTGAAAAATACAGAGAACAGTGACGATTATCTGAAGAACTGTAGATTAAGAAGGCTATTCGCAGGTTAGGGACAAAGCTTTTAGAGGAAGCAATCAGAACGTCTTCAGTCCATTGGTTGGCATTGGTATAGTACGTATTTATATTGCATTATTAAGACTTGTAAAATACAATTCAGTTACTTCAGTAGTATGGTTTTGAAAAATTGCTAAGTGGCTGCTTCACTGATTAAAAAAAGAATGAAAAATAGACGGACTGATTGAAAGGAAGATAAACACGCATTGACCCAGTGAAACAGGAAATATCAAGAAACAAAATTCACCCAGATTATAATTATAGGATAAACACAGGTAAATCAGATGCATCACAATAATCAAATCCAATTTTACTCATGAAGTCCAATTAGACCATTTCAGCGGCAGAGCAATACAAATGACATCCACACAAGTGATAGTACAAAGACGAAATGAACCTTATGTAACTGCCAGTGTTGTATGCCCTCAAACATGCAGCGAGAGAGAGAGAGACAGAGAAATAAGCACACACACACACACACACACACACACACACACACACACACAGATACAACGTTAGAATTAAACGATGTTAGGATTAAAAATCCCATATCTCTATAAGTAGAGAATTGTTGTTCAGGTTGAGCTTGGAAGAAAGCTTGAAGGATAGATTTTACAGGCAAGCTCTCCTCTGAGTGGCACACATGAAATGAAATGCTCCACCGAAATGACACAGAATTTAAATGGCTGAAATTGTACATCAGCTCTGACAGAGGCCACAAAACCTAATAATAACAATAAACGGAGAGCAAACATGTAGAGAGGGAAATATAAGACATTCATCCTCCACTGATTCCAGCTTGGTGGCGCAGGGTTAACAATTCTCAATCCAAAAAATCCCTCATGACATCTGACACAGTTTTGTCCACTGGCATGAAATGTTGGGGGGGTGGGGGGTGGTGTTCTATCATAGGACAAGTACCTAAGTGAGTGCGGGACAATTTGAAGTGCAATTTATTTAATCTTAAGTAACACATAACAGTACCATGTAAAGTGTAGACCTCTACGTGACAGTAATACATGTAAAGTGTAGACCTCTACGTGACAGTAAACATGGGATGGTGTGTGGCTCAGCAGGTGTGGATGCTGTGTCCTTGATAGGAAGGTCATCGGTTCATAGTGATTTCACCACAGGGCTCTCGTGCAAGGCCCTTAACCCCCAATTACTCCAGGGACTCTCTTACCCTCCTTTCTCACAAAAAAAATGTATGTCGCATTGGATATAAGTGTCTGCTATGCAAACAAAACATAAACACTTGCAGCACTTAGGAGAATGTCATTTGAGCGTTGTCATTTACCTGCCACACAACATCTTTGGAAAAGCCCGCACAGAGGCTTGGAGTAAGCTGGAGTCATTTGGAGATTCACTTTTTAAGGTGGACAGGCTTAGGAGGAAGCAAGACGATAAAACGCTTAATAAACCACTATAAAACTGCTCTTTCTTCAGCAAGAATAAAAGCACCGCTCAGCATACATAGCCACCATGTAGCGGGAGTATCTGGGTCCATTTACTTGTTATAGACATAATTTACTTATGCAAATGCAATTGCTTCTACTACTGATAGAAATAAATAAGCAAGGTATATTATGAATGTTTAAACATTAAAATATGCAAAAAAGGTTAAAACAGATCTTTGGCAAACTGATTGATATTGAGTGAATAAGCATGGGATTTTTTTTTTGTCTGTTTAGGAATTATGACAGACTTAAAGTCATTGAAAAGAAATGTTAATAAACAACAGAACAGAGGAACAAGTAAAACCAATCAACGAGCACAATGACAGTCACCTGACTCATCCACCTGGAAATGACACCTCCGCCTGCTCAGCCCATTCTCACGGAAAAATGAAGAACTTTATGTAACCAACAAGGAATTCATATCACAATCTAGATTTGCACATAACAAATGATATATTAAACAGGGGGAGAATATTCACTGTGATATAAATACACCTACCTTTGGACACATAGTAGCTGGACAAATGTATGCCATTGGAATGCCCACAACTGCTTATCCATTTACAGGGCTGTGGCGAGCTTGGAGCCAATCCCAGGAAACACGGAGCACGAGACAGGGCACACCCTACGCAGGATGCCAGATCACTGCAGGGCACACACACCACGGAGAATTTAGGGGCACTAATTCACCTAACCACATGTTTTTGGATTGTGGGAGGGAGCTTGTGCAAACTCGACGAGAACATGAGAACTCTACACTGAGAGCCTGGAGGTGTAAGGCCACAGGGTGACCCAGTGAGTCACTGTGTTGCTTGTTTCTGGAATGCAATCCATAGAAGAGTTAATTATCAATCATTTTCAACTGTGGCCAGTTGGAAAAAACATGCAGCTGACTGTATTTTCTTTAGACTAATACAGAGATCAGGAAAAATCATATCTTAATATTAAATAGATTAGGCTCTGCTATATAGGTGCAGCTATATTTCTAAAGGGCACCCCATTTGATGTGATAGTGCTCAGTAGTTATGCTTTTCTCATGCAGAAATACAACAACCAATTGTTAATAAGCTGTAGGCATTTCATAGATTTATTTGCAACGTAAATCAAGAGGACCTGTAAACAGGGACGCTGTAAAGGGGACCAAGTTTGGACGAGTGACATCACTGGATTGGTCTGGGTTGGGGGCCAATATGAAATGCTTTCATGGGGAACAAACCCTCTAGTGATGCAGCTGTCTGTAAAACTGTTCCCAGAAATCATATCGGTGTTTCTATGGATTGTGTGATGTTTGAAAAATGTTACCTTAATAGCAATCAGAAGACATAACGACAGAGACTACTATAAGAGGAGATGACGTTCATGTGACGAAGTGTCCCAAGGAACAAGTCAGCAAAGAACCCAGAATGGGGTGCTAAACCCATCATAAGGGGGTGGGAACACATGTGTGTGGCATGCACACACACCAACACGCACACACACATAAGCTAATCATCCATCACCACCGTATTCATAACCACCAATATGTCGAACAGAAGTGATTTCATTACAATTTCCTCATGATATGTATCATTTTTTTTAACACATATAGAGACAAAATGTATAGTTCATTTACATTATAATACTTTGATGTTTCACACACTCAGAAAATTACTCAGTACATCTGTGCTATGGATCTGAAACATCTACATGATGTTCTGCCAATTTTCTGGAGAAATATCACTTTGGAGTGAATCGGTAGCCTTGCATGTTTTATGGGATCTTATACCTGATCATAATAGGTACAAGCTGTTTACAGCTACATTAAGGATCATGTACATCCATCTATCTTCTCAAGACATACCCAGTAGAGGGTCATAAAGAGCCGGTCCCAGGCAATATGGGGAACAAGCAGGAGAGAGGGAAAATCCTGGAGAGAATCCAGTCCATTTGATCAGACTTGCTTTCAACAGATGTGTGGAATTTCTATGGAATATACTTCTAGATATTGTGCACTGCTTATCAAATTAGGTTAATATGCTTAAAGTACCTTTTAAATGGGACATTTATTTCAGGATCTATACACAATTCTTTAATTTAGTTAGATGCCATTACAGCTAATGTCATAATAGACCATCTGTGGTCTCTTATCTCTCTCAGAAAACAGCACTATCATTAAAGGGGCATTTGCTCAATATGTCCAGAAAAAAAATGTAGTACTAATTCACAGGTTTGTGGTACTCCATTGTTAGAATGTAAACAAACTGCATTTATAACTATTATTTTAATAGCATAGAATGGCAATTGTGTGCTTTTCTTTGCAGTGGAGAAGATGTATTTCTGATTGAACATGTAGAACTATAGTATATGAGTAAGTGCCCTACTTCTTAGGTATTATTCTACACTTAATTTGATTTCATACTTTCAGCATTAAACCTTGACATCAATATGGGTGTAACTCGTTCAATTGAGGGAGCAGTCACGTATACACGCAAAACAAGCCTTAGAGACAATTTATCATGAGTACAACAATAAACACAACAGAGAAACATAATAGGCCAATTCATAAATAACAAAATATTTTAATGATAACTTTAAAACTTACTAATTATTCACATTCGGTACCAACAGGTTTGAGGTGTTTTATTTAAAACTAAATCACTGAGCTGCAGTTATTTACAAATGATGTGGTGAGAGGCAAGAGGACTACGATTCCCCTGAGTATACACCCCTAGAGAAGCGAGTTTGGATGAAGGGAGTTGATGTGGGGGGCGAGGCGAGCCCGTGAGGATTTGTGTCATTGGTTTGTATGAAGCAAAGCCCCGCCTTTAAAAAAAGGAAAGGGGGAAAAAAAGAAAAAGAAAACACACCTCTCAATCTTGCAATAGGGAAGAATAGATAACACTTCTTAAATCTTACCACACTACAGATATCAGGTACCTGACTTAGAAACAAACCACTTATTGCCTGCAAGTCAGTCAAGACTAGGAAAAAAGGCCGATTCATTTGTGTCTGCTTTGGAAACTGTCGTGTTGCCTACATATTTAGGGCTGGGAGGATTAAGTTTTTTTTTTGTGTCATTTTTAAGGTGGATCAGTTATCCTGAAAACAAGATCGATAGGAAGAGCTTTAAAAAAAAACCAAAAAAAACAATGGTGTTCTTTGATGCCTAAAGTCGTTGCTTGAACTTGCAATAAACATCACATATTAAGGTAAGATTTGCTCTATTTAAAATTTGGTGGTGTGGAATTGACTTGATTGCTCTTTAGCTAGCGCGGCAGCGGCTCTAACGTGTCCACAGTGTCCATGTGTGCTCGTCTCCCTGCGCCATGAAGAAAGGGAAGGGACGAGAAGGGAATTATATTACTATACGAGGACATCTTTGGTTACACCGAGCCGCACTTCACTGTCAGAAGAAAGACTTTTCTTGTTTTAATTCACGCGCATTTCCCAATCTCTAAACGCGTCGCGGTCGCCTCGGCGTGGAATAAATAGGCGATCGTTTGGTGGTCGCTAAAATAACACCTTGGGAAGATGTCACGGGGCGCAGCAAAATGCGCCGATGTAACGAATTGCACTGTAGCGGAGCTATAGGCAAGTGGCTAGCAGTTCCAGCGAGCTGCACGGTGCCCTTCTGGGATCCTCCGAGAGAAAAACACCGTCATCGCCTTTCGGCAAACTCGCCGCCGACTTTGGGGGGGGTTTGGGCGAATTTATACGCGGACGGCGTGCGGCTTCCCGTTAATTGACATCGGCGGGTTATTTTAAGTGACTGATTTGTAATCAAAATATTTTGTCAAACGCGCTGGTAGAGAAAATAAAGCGCAACGGCGTGCTTTAATAGAGGATCGGGAAGGTCGCGGCGGCAAAATGATGCTTTTTAATTTATTTTCCAGCGCGGTTGTGCTTGATCAGCATTGAGATTCCCGGGCTGGGGTGGGCACCGGCAGTATTGTTTACTTTCTTGGGGACTGTGGATAGACGGGAGGTAGCTAAATGTCAGAAAGAAACGTATTAGGCTACTGAGAGACAGCTTAAAAGGAGTTTGGGGGGACCAAATAAAATCAGTATTACAATTTCCGCGCAGACGAGCGTGATTGTTCGCCACAATGTCATTAAATAATATAGCCGCGACATTGTAGCGATGTAACTGATCGCCTATAAGATTCCTACAAATCATTTTTGTTTTAACTTTAACAGTTTAAGTTTGCTGGATTTTCGATGACGGATGTATTGCTCTCGATCGCAAATGGAGATGCTGGGAATTATGTTATTTAGTTAAACATACATGTTTCTTTGCATTTTTATGCAATATTTTAGATTGTTTAAAATTTACATGAAAAATATGTTGTGGAACTTGGTCGCTGTATCAGCGCGTTTTGCACAGGCAGAGGAGGACTGAAGATGCCCCCTTGACGAAGTTCAGATCGCGTGCCCCCCCCCCTTATTTCTGCCAAGATTAACTCGTGTGATCGCCGGAATGAAGGGATTTGGAGTTGAGCCTTGCAACTTTTTTTTATTATAATAGTCCCAGCTTTGGCTTCGGGGGCACGTAACTCGTATCCATGAAGTAAAATTCTTGTAGATGCCTTACATTGTTGTGGCGCTATTCTCTCGTATGGGCGCGGAATGGAAAAAGGCACCCTTGGAGTTTTGAATGACTGATGTTTGAAAGCTCAACAGACCGTGTCCTTGAAAAGAACCCTTTGTTTGTCAGGGAAAGAGATGGGGTGCTTGCCTGAAGGAATAGGAACCATACAGATGTGGTCTGTTGTTTAAGCTTTATTTGTGAGTGTATGCGGGGTTCTCATCTTAGTCAAAGTAAACTCTGATAGTAAACGATCATCAACTTATTTGAAACACTCAATTTTAATACATTTTTTCCCCTTGCATCAAAGAGAGTCATGTTGGGTGGAAAAGTTTTTAAAACAAACAGCAATAAACCAAATCTTGCTACAACGTGCCATCTGAGAAAATCCTAATCAATAAATATAACTGCATGCCTGGTTATCTGCAGATCGAAGAACGTCATGCGTTTCTGTGCAACGTCCTCTAATGTTTGCTAATTAGATACCTGTGTTATATAAAAGACAAGGTGTGCACCGTTTTATGTTTAGGTAATGCAAAAGACCTCATTGTGGACCTTGATGTGCACCCTCTCTGATGCTCATGCTATACAGCAACCACCTAATAAATCAAAGCTGCTGAACATTTCAGAAGAGACCTTTTTAGCCCTTGAATAATTTATCACCATCCATCACTCAGAGACTTGCACCCCATTCAATGATTATGTATCGCAGCCTTCAAAAGGCCTCAAAATTTCTCTTGGTGATTATTATCAAAAGGAACTTATTGTGGGCCTTGGTTTGCAGAAAGCCCTTGCACGCCTTCCCGGTATTTGATTAGCGCGGTGTGGAAATGCAGAGAAGGTGTGCTGGTCCTCTGCGTGCTTTCTCCCCTCTCAGGCTAGGGGCTAAATCCCCCGTATCTTTACTGGCTTAGTGTTGTCAGGCATGAAAGGTGTTAACCCTCCCAAACATGCACACATCCCCTCCATAAAAACAAGCAAACACTTTGTGCAGAATGGTAGCACGAGTGGTGCTTTGCATGATCCCACTTGATTTATAGCAATCGGTTTGTATTTGCGACATTTGCATGTCAGGGCCGCGTGCATCGGTGAGACAGACAGGCTGGACGGGAAAGCAGGAGCCGCGGCCCGGGGCTCTGCGGATGTAAAGACGCTGTTTTCGTGCTCTAATGAGCCGGGGTTTGCGTGACTGTTGGCCGCACCCAGTGGGGTTGGTAAGGGAAGGAGGGCAGGACTGAAAGGCCTTTTTAAGAGTGGGGTGGGAAGTGAAGAAGGAGGCGAGGAAGGTGTCCTTTAGGAAACCGAGAACTTTTATTCCACCAGCGTTGGATACGGGCATTTAATTGGTCTCCCCTGACCAATGAATTTTATATATACTATTTTGTTCTCCAAAATGACGAGTCGGGGTGGACGGGCTCTGACTCCGCAGGGCTCGTGTGTTTTGGGTGGATTGAAAGTGCTTTCCTTTGCAGCCACTTGTGGGATTCAGTCCAGGCTATAGCCATCCGTCTGCAGGACGCCGACCTGGATGTACGTCTGATATGAAAAGTCGATAGGGATTCTCACCTTTCCTTCTTAAAATGTCTCTGCTGCTTTAAAAGTCATAGGAATGGCAGGAATAACAACCCTGGCAGCGTAATCTATGAGCTCTCTGTGTGCATGTGTTGGATCTCGTGTAATTCACGGAGGCATGTGTTGAAATAACCCTGGAAAGCAAAATACTATCTTTCACTGTATGTCTGTGCAAACTAGATTAATTGGTACTAGATTCCGTATTATATTCAGCAGATTGTCTTTGCTAAGGATGTTATATTTTACAGTTGAATTTACAGTAATGGATCTGTCAGGAATCGGTTTATGTTTGATTGGTTAAGGAAATGCTTATTGTCGGACAGCTCTGTTGTAAAATTACATCATGAAGTTGTGTAAAGAACACAGAGCAATATCATAGGAATACAGCTACTGCTTTGTTACTCAGTGAACTGATTAATCTGCAGATTAATCTACTAATGGCAAATGTCAATTCACTGAACTGAATTCAAGAACTGAATCAATGGTGTCCATTCCTAAAATACGCCCCCCCCCCCCCCGCAAAAAAAAAGAAACAAAACCCGCACACTATACTGAACGAGGTTCAGATCTTCAGAAAAGTTTGTTAGATGTCTTCAGGTGATTACCGTAACGAGCTTCCTGGGCCAGGCTAACCAGTATGCTCTGATTTGTGCCAGAGGAACGGATTAAGAAGTGCAGTTGCGTCACACCCCTTAGGGGGGAGCGTCAAGTTCGGCTTTGTTTGAGCAGAAATTGCGTAGGGAGTCGGTGTTAGGGATCATTCATTGTAAAATTTGTAGTTGTGGGTGGGGGGCGTGGCCATCCGAGGTTCAGGGATGGTCAGGTTTTGAGGATACTACAGGTCACTTGTACCACCCATCCTCTGGCACTGAGTTCTGTTTTTGCTTGTCCCCAGTTAGTATACTCAAACCCTTCTGCCCACCCCAGCCCCCACCCTACCTAAAACGCGGCACATGCTTTGTGTTTCCTTTGTACTGTGCTGGTGCAGAAACTGCTGTATTTTCTTCTCGTTCCTCCTTACTTTTGTTAAGCCCGTCTCCACACTTGCCCGCAACAAATGTCCTACTCCTCGCTCCCGTCCCCACCTCACAAACTCCTGCCCAGAGCAAATCTTATAATCCCGTCGTGGTGAGATGAATTATATGAGTATTTTCATACGTCATCCGCTCGCCAAGTATTTCGGGGCTTAGTACTTTGCATGGGCTAGCTGGCAACAGGTGGCATGGTAGTTAATATGCTACCATGTTAGACACTGCTTATCCGTTTAGCAAAGACAGCCTCGCTTGTTTGGCCTTGGTCAAACGTCCAGCTGTATAGACCTGGATAGAGGCTGCGCCGAGTTACAAAATCATAAATACCTGCTCAGCGGGTGCAGAAAAGGCCTTTCTGATGTCTATATTTGTATTATTGCATTAATATGTATTCTAAATTTTCAAGGGAAAATGTAGTGAATGGGGAGTGTATACATATGTCATATGTATGCTTTTAAGGGGATATTAGGTCAATTATTTAACCATATGTATTTGGCAGAAGCGCATGGATATGAAATAGGACAAAGGTTGCATATTGCAAATATTTCATTTCTGCCTTGGATGCAATTGTTAGCTCCCCGTTCGCCAGGGGAGTATGTTGATCACGACCATTAATTCCAAGGACAGGGCTACTCTATAAAGGAAAGACCACCCCATGATTGTGAGTCATGTTTCTTGCTACCTAGAACAAACAGAGGTGTATTCCCAAGGGTCTTACTAGAATGCTCTGCATGCTTCTGACTAATAACAGCTGCTTAGTCTCCCTGATTTATGGGTTAGCTTACCGTGTTCAAAGAATATTTAATACAAAACAGGAAGAAATGGCTTCTTTGGAAATTCCATGAAACACTATCGAATTTGAATGCTCTGTGAAGAACTCAGATTTAGTGTGATTACTTCGGCGTGACAACACGAGTCGTGGTTTTGGGTTGGCCGTTGAGTGTTTGCTTTATTTTAGAGCGTGTCTAGCTTTTGGGGATGCAGTGGGATTCCGAATGTGTAGATACAAGGGACCAGGTCTTGGCTAGCAAATGGCACAAATAAATGCTGCATGCATGATCTCCAAGTAGTGCTTTAGGACCTTGGCAGGTGAGGTCTTATTTCTGGATTTAGGCAGTTTTGTATTATATCCTGCAGCTGCATCTGTTTGTCAGCGTAAGACAGATGTTGGTGGAAACTGCGGCTGTTTTGCAGTGACTGAAATGGACTGCAGTTTCCTGAAATGGTTTCATCATTATCGTCACCAGCTCTCTGTTCTGAAACAGCCTCTGCTCCTGACACCTGCTTCTACATGCGCTCGCCCATTGTCCCATATAGGTCGGATCCTTCCTCGATGCAGTAAGTATAAATGCAATGTCACTCCAATTCTGGAACATTCCATGGATAGCAGGATTGCAGCCAGTCATCCATCCTGCATTGCTGACTGACCGGTAGCTGTGCTTTGCATGCCGCGATGGACGTCACATGTCATTTGATACGCTGTTACAATCGGGCAGCCCAGCTGTCCTCACAATTTTCCCTCTACCGGAATGAATCCTTTATTTAAAATTATGAAACTATTTAATTAAGTGGTTATTCGAGTTATTCTCAAATAATACAGATGCAAGGCGCTTAACGAAGAAAAATCCAGTTTTGGCAAAATGAAATAGGAGGTGGTTTTTAGAAGCCGTGTATGATGCCAGAGTGGCCACCCCCAAACTGAATGGAGCTCCTGTGGGAAGTAGCTGTGAGAGTGGTCAGTGCAGTTGCGAATGCGACAAGCATGTGCTGCACGGTACCTGCCTATCATCGCAGCCATCGACGTAGCTACCAACATGTGGAATTCTGTTATCGGGGCTTTTGTCCGGCTGCAGTGTGGACTCTGGTCCCATCATTACTGGTTTCTCCCACCTGGTGATAAGAGCTGTTTGTCCTGGCTCTAGCTGAGATGAAGGGGCACTTTTGTGTGGAGAGTATTGACAGGGGTTGATTGTGCCAGTTTTTGCTGCTCTTGGTATATAGATGTTCAGAAACAAGTGACTGTACTACAAGTCTAACTATTTTTTTTTCTTCTAACGTGAGATTTTGTGCTTAGCCTAAGTGAAAGCTTATTTCTTTATAGCTGGGAATTTACTAAAGCATTTAAGTACCTTCACACAAGGGCACACCAGCAAGGATCATCCTGGGATTTAACCTGGCAAGCATGTGTCTTTAACCACTGTGCTATCTATTTCTCTTCCAGCTACTGTGAAGCAATGTTCACCTGTTGTCAATGTCATACTCTAAGTTTGTGTATCCCTATTGTAAATGTCTGGAGATTGCACCGCCCCCTTCAGGCCTTCCAGTGCAACAAAGGCAGAACAGGCTTACAACAAGGTTGCGTGTTAGGCCATACAAGAAGGAAACAAATGAATGTTACTACTGAAAACTCTAGAGACTGGTTGAGATAGGGGAGGAGTAATTATGAAGGATGTTTACGGCCTACACTCTATCAAGATGAGGCTCTCCCTGCTGTTCGATAATGGACGCCCACCTGGTACAATTGATGTACTGTAGATTTCCCCTTTCTGCTAAATTACCGATCATTTGCATTACAATGAGCTGTAATGGTTCGCAGCGGCGAGGAGACAGGTCCGGTGGCATATGACACTGGCTTTTTGGCAGACCTCTGGGAAAATGACCGGTCATGCTAAGTGACCATTTCGGGATTGTCTTGGCCGTCCTTCTGCGCCTCTGCTTAATTGAGATTCATGCTCACTAAGGGTTATGCTAAACATAAACTGGTGGGGGGTGCATAATAATGGGTATAATGGGTAAGGACAGGCTGTTTTGAATTAAACACTGATATTATTGTGGCATCTTTTTTTTAATCTCGACTGGGAAAGACACACGGTAGAATTCGCATTTTTGCACCTCTGGTGACGCCTATTAATTGGGGCCTTTTTCTTCAAAAAGAAAAAGAAAGGAAGATGGAGAGAAAGAAACAAAGAAAGAAAGAAGGAGAGGGGGGAACAAAAACTATTGCAGTCCCAAAATGGCCCAATTTGGATAGAGAATGTTGCAGTAGGCCGCAAAAATGTTCCGTGTGCCCCTGGCGGCACTTGACTGACACTGACCCACTGCTGGGAGAGACTATTACCAGTGTTATTAATGAGCTGCCTGCGTGTGGCAGCGATCTTTAAACCAGTACTCCTAGCCTTAAGGAAGGAAAACAGTGGTGTTTGTGCTGACCTCGGCAGGAACGGAGAAGGAAGCGAGGAGACCAGGATTTGCAAACCCCTTCCAAGCGGAACCGAATAAAAGGGCGGCGCGTTTTGTTTTTTTTTTTTTTTTTTGCCCTTTCCTTCCTCATCTTTACCCTTTACGGCTGAGAACCGTCTCAGCAACTTAGAACAAGGTGGCGCTTGAAAGGCACCCTCTCCAGCACAAGTCGAGCTGTAAGAAAAGCCAGATTTGACAGCAATTGGTACAAACCTTGTGGGACCCGTTTTTTGTGGGGCCTGCTGATATGCTGAGGCCTGGAATAATTACCTTTTGCAGATAAAAGCCTGAATTATTTTCCAGATAGAGCTAATGGGTATTAGGGAAAAAAATTACTTGACTGTTGTTGTTCAGGCTGATTGTAAAGTCAGGGTTGACGTATTTTTGTTTTGAGTCCTTTTAGAGTATTTTAACTGAGAACTCCCACTTGTCATCCCCACTTGCAGCAAGCTTTTTGATGTGAAATAATATTTTTCATCTCTGTATTAAATGGAATGATATTTTATTGCCATTAGTATTATATTCTATATTAGCAGCAATTACCTTGTAGTTATTAGGTACTGAAGCATAAGTTCCTGTATTTTACTTTTTCTTAGTGATTTAGGTCAGATGCTGTTGTACTGAGGGTCAGGTTGGAAGAATAGCTAATGACTCATAGAAGCCTTGATTATGAACTTGTGTTTTTGCATAAAGAACTTTTTGATGTATTCAGAAGCAGGTTATTCTGATTGATTCAGCTCTGCTGCCTTGTATGCTTCACTACATTTTACCTCCATAAAGACAGACCCAAAAAAGGGGGAAACAGAAGATGTTTATACACTAGTTTCTTTTTACCTTTTGATATGTTCCTCCCTGACAGTAGGGGGCAGAATTCTTATTTAGCCAATTCCTTATCCAGAGTGTGTTAATTATGTACCTGACTGACTGAGTAGTGAATTGGGACTGTGTTGCAGACCTCAGTAGGGTGTCAAAAGTACCATAAGGTACATTTTTTTTGTCCAGTTACAAATGTGGAACCTACTTCAAAGCCACCTACTAAATCTTGTTACTTGGATTTGCCTTGATATCAAGATTTCGTGACACCTTTTTGTAAGCTGTTCAGACTGTAAAGCCATTTACTGACTTCAGGTTTACAAGATAAAATTTGATAATATCCTGGTTGTATCTGTTTGTTCTCTAGACCTTGCATGACTGACCTATGCTCAGAATGATCCTGAACCTCTCCAGGCTCACTCTTCCACCTTGGTTTATTTCTGATGTTCTCCTGTCCTTGCAGGCAATTGAGTACATAAAATAACGAAATGATAGTAGATGTATAATATCAGCAACCGGGCTGGAAATATTGATTGTAGCTCACAGCTCTTTCCATACTCTTAGTGCAGTGGGTTAGGACACGTCCGATTGACCATAGCTGCACTGATAAATAATGGAACCGTGATAAAACATTCCTACAGCAGCATTTTGTTTTATAGAAAATGGATGGATGGATTGATGAATAGGGGCATCAAGTAGAGGAACGTTCCATGCAGAAGCGACAAGAAACCCAATGAGAACTTCTAGCCATCTTCTGAGGATAGGACCCATATCCGCTTTGCTGTCCCGAGCAAGTGCGGCAGATGCTGCCTGCTTTAGTGGGCGGCGCCGAATTATCTGCAAGAACATAAATATGCATGCCGTACCCGCTATTCATTTCTGTCGAAGGAAAAAAAAACAGAAACTTTGAGCAGGCCGTGCTTTGAGGAATATGTCACTCAGTTTGACAGAACATGGCATTTGAAAAGGTCTGTGAGTAAGACCTGTTTATGATGGATTCAAATTACAGTGTGCGAGGCTGAAAGAAAATGGGCAGGAGGGGAGGGAAGAAAATCTCCTGCCTATTTAAATGTCACTTCGACACATTGCGCTTTAGCACTTTTTCCTGTAAAAAGAACTTCTTCTGTAGCGTGTTCTGACACCGCTGATGCTCGCGAGTCGAGAACTCTTCAGAAAGTTGCCCCAGATTGTTGATGCTTGGGCAGCATGTAATGAGCTGTAAAACACTTGGTTTGAGGAAATGAGCTTCCACACCCAGAAAGCCTGTATTACCTTTCTTTTTGGTTTGCCTTTAATGCACCCAGCTAATCCACCCACTTGGGTGCCGTGCCCAGTCCCACCTTAGCACTGAATGTAGATTTTTCACTCATGGGGATTTTACTTACACAAAAATGTTCTGATAAAAAAACAAAAAATGATTGGTTCAGAAAGATAACTAATCTGATTTTGTGTCAGATATCAGACTAACCAATCAGATGTCTTGGTCCCACCTACTCTAGTTGCTCAGTCGCCTCCAGTGTAATCTGATTGGTTATCTCCTTGAACCAATCATTTTTCATTTTGGCCTCAGAACATTTTTGTGTAAGTAAAATTCTCACAAAAAATTCATTCCTTCAACGAAAAGTCCCAGTCATTGCTGACTGTCTCAGGCATACAAACACTTCCTGTCTGGGGAAAACGACGTCTCCCCTGAATCCCTTTTTGTTTTATTTATGCAGAATAACATACTGCTAAAGCTCAGACTGTAACGGTACTAACTATGCTTCCAAAATTGTTACTACCATTAACTCTGCTAGTCTCCCATATAAGGGATGGATGTGGTTACACTGCTCAGAGGTGTGCCAGTTCTCCTCCATAAAGCCAAAAGCAATTTGAGTTTGAATAGTCTGTCCTCCAGTCATGGGAGACTCTCCATCCTATAGAGTTTGAGCCTATGAATCACAGTTGTAGCTTCTATTTCAGAGCATCATCATTAAAAAAATAAACGATGCATCAGTGGATTTCTAGAGAAGCTTTCCGCTGAGAGTGAGTATGGTGTGTCGCTTTATAAGGAGTCAACATTTCCCACAGCAAGTGCAATACACCATTTTTAGCTGCAGCGCAGTCATTTTATTGACAGATAGGGCTATTAGGCTGTGGTTTGACAAGTGAGCGATTATATCTTTGGTGCACTTTTGCTGTTTTGTGTGCTTAAAAAATGTTTGTATTGAAAATGCTTTAAATAATAGTACATTCTTGTATTTGGGATTTCTTATTTTAAGGGATGCTGCAACCACTTGTTCATGGGATTTATTTAGCTAGGATCTTATTACATTACAAAAAACTCCACAGCTACCATGATATATGCAGCCCTGTCTGTCGGCATGGGGCATGTTTTGGATTGTTTTTTTTTTAGTCTAGTTTTGGTTTTTTTGGAGCAACAACAACTTATTGCACAGGATATAGAACCCCATGAGTCTGGCTATTGCTAAAATAAATAAAAACATCATGCAGATAAAACAAATCCATTTACATTATCTCATGATATGCAACAGGCATGATGAATAGATTAAATAGGGCCACAAAGTGTTTTTGGAGAGCCTGTTGAACGAAGTATGTTTCTGTAAATATCACATTTGTTCTCGTAAGAGAGCTGACTTTCCCCTAATTAACAAATACACAGGAGAGGCTTTTGGGTAATTTATATAATTAATGATGCAAGGGCATTATCCATTTAAATAAAATAGAAATATGATGGTAATGAGCTTTTGTTGGGCGATGATTGTATGTTAGTTGAAAGGGGGCAAAGCATGATTTATATATGATGTGGAGACAGGAATACCTACGCCATTTGTAGGTATAATAATTTGTTGAAATTAATGTATATTTATGCACAACGAGGGAGCAGTTTTTACTGTTTTTCAATAAAGGATCATTTCAATATGAATGGATTTGTAGCAGAAAAGTTAATGCAAAGCAAATAACAGAAGTAGGACTAATGTAAATTGCTTTGTCATTTGTCTATTTGTGTGCGTGAGTGTGTGTGTGCGCGCTTCTTGATAAAAGCTGGCAACTCCATCCGGGGTGTACCCCTCTCCATACTACGTGATGCCGGCTCCAGTCCCCCTGCGACCCTGTTCAGGGTTGGATCGCTGGTGCATGTCTGCTTTGCCATTTACAGTGGATGTTAAATTTGCCCGGTAGTAAATATTTTCTGCATCATAAAAATGTATATGACTGCACATTATTCAGATTTGTCTATTCATACATTTTACGGGTTAGTAAATCTTTAATTTCCAAAAGCAAAATGGCAATACTGCCAAATTTGAGTGCTCATTCATAACTTTCATTGCATTAAAATATGTTTTAATGTTTGTGGTATGTGAATCCAGTGAATATGCAACGGCGGACGGCTGTTTAGTATTTACTTTCTTTGGTATGCATCAGCAGAACGGTTTAATTCCAGTATTTTGTATCAGCATTTCGTAAGTTAGTATATGGTATTTCTAGAATTTATGAACAGAGAAGAATGACTTGAGTATTCTCTGTGTTGCTGTATTGTCGGACAGACAGGTGCTTTACCGGCCCTGTAAATCCATAAGTTTGATGTATAGAGTGAGGTTTGTTAAATCGAAGAGAGAGATGCTGCATTGATTTTTTTCCCCCTTCTTTTTCTGAGAGGACCTGCTCAGTGAATGATGACGCTGGAGTGGTAGCAGGCTCCAGGCTTTCCCTGCTTGGCCACTGTAGCCCTAGAATGCTGGGGGGGAAGCCCTGCGCTTAGAGACCCTCTCATAACTTGTAACCTGCTCTTTGTCATATGTAATAGGCACATTGCCTCAACATCATTGGGCTGTGAGACATCGGAGTTGGGGGGCAGCCTGGGGCCCGCCCAAGCTGCCAAACGCCTCTCTGGTACGCGAGTGCCATTTTATTTGTTTCTTTGTGCTAGGTGGTAGGCCCTCTTGATTCGTAATTGTTAATCCCTGAAGTGTGCACTTAGAAAAGGGTTGGGGGGGGGGGGAATTGATTGCACAGTGAGTTTATGGGGTAGAAGTAAAGGAGTGACTGACTCCCCATAGTTTAGTTGACCACTATCAGTTTCCAGCGACCTCCCTCCGGCCTCTTACTCTTGTCTTTTGCTGAAGCGATCGTTTCCCATTTTCGGCAGACGAGGCGATGAATCAGGAGGTCTGAAGCTATGCACTCTAATTTGTCTGCAGAAATGCCCAGTGCAGTATTGCTGGCACAGGGGTTTAAGGGCCGAGGCGTAAGAGTGTCTGTTCAGCAAATCAATTTGTTTGACAAGCTGTGAGAGAGCTGGGGAGTTTGCTTTCTTCGCCTTTGACGGCTCACTACACCGTTCGCGGCGGCGTGAGCCGCCGGTTCATCCCGCTGTCTTCGCCAGTAAGCTCTGGCGGGATGCCGGACCCACTTGTGCTCCCGGCTGCGGTTGGCGTGAGGAACAGAGGGCCATGCAGATTGACGCTCAGGAGAGGCATTGAGACTTCAGAAGGCACCTCTTCACGAGGGCGGGCGGGCGGGCGGGCGAGAGAGAGAGAGAGAGAGAGCGAGAGAGCGAGCGAGCCTGGGTCCCATTGGTGTGCTGCATATTATCTTGCTTTTCTAGGTGCTGCTCCCTCTGCAGGAAGCTATGTGACGGTGCCGTCCCACCAAAACATTTCAATACTGTCACCATGCTGCAGATTAAAGCTGCTCTTTAAAAGACTAAAATTCAGTGGCCTTTAGAAGTGCCGTAAACTTATTCCTAGAGCTAGTTTTTTGTGTTGGACAATTTTAGCAAACGTTTAAGAGTCTAATTTTATAATTCACCTTGAAAAGAACATGCATATTGGCTTGTCTCTTTTTAGTTCTTTTTAGTGCAGAGATCTTCAAGGCTTCAATAGACATGCAATAAATTGGACTTTCAACCTATGTCTTCCACCAGTAAAACTGCCTACTGTTTGCACTTTTATAGTGTGGTGAAAATGTGTGCTAGCACTTAAGTTCAGCTAAACTGCTTCTTAAATGAGGAGAAATTATTTTTTTAATGGAAAAAGGCTGCTTATATAACGATTTAGCATTGTGAGGAAAGTGTCCAGATGTGCTGCCGATCACATGAACAGCTGTTGATGCAAACCGTTTCTCAGCGTTTGCATGTAAGCATCTGTGCCGTTTTATTGATACATATTCATTAAAGCACCTGCCATTGTCCATTTTCCAAAACTTCCTGAGGTTCTTCTAAACCTCGGCCACTTGGTAAATGTTACAGGTCAGGGTGTTCCATGTATTTTTCAGAAAGGTATCGTTTCTCTGCATTTTGAAGGATCTCCAGCTTGTCCTTGCACCAAGGCTAAGTGTGACCTTTTCCTAACCTTGTCAGCTGTAAGTGATCATCAAAGGTCTGTCATTTGAGAGAAGAGGAACCCTCCCAGGCTCCCTCCCGTATCCTGTTTCACTGGTAGCTAAGGTAGCTAGGTAGCTAACAATGTAGCTCAGACTGCATGTGTGATGTCAGCTGTATCTCCTAGCTCACCTCAACTCGTTATCCTTTGCGGATCTATCTAGACAACAGCCTTTTATTTAATTGTCATAAAAGGATGCCAGCAAGCTTATGGTTGAAAATAGTATTTTAGCTTTTTATTTTATATAGTCAGTTGTTTTAACGATATTATCCAAATTTGACAATTCCTAAATAATGGTTGATATACGACAACATTCCGCAACTATTCCGTGTCTGGAGGCTTTTCTTGCACAGTTTGCATGTAATATATGGGAATAACTGAGTTAACGGCAAGCTGTAGGTTGATCACTGTCTAGCGGTAAAATAAATGTTTTGCAGACGTTCCAAGACAGACAGCATTACATCCATTTATCCATCTTGTTTCCATAAATGAAAATCCAGTGAGGGGTTTCAGTGAGGACATCTTGGACAGGATGCAAGAATTTGATCAAAAGTGCCAGGATTTTCTGTTTATCTGTATTCACGTATTTCTGCGTTTCGTCAATGTTTGGAATTAGATTTAGTATAATTAAAAGTCAATTGGACTTCTCCCAGAAGCAGATACGTTAAGTGTGTCTGTGGGAAACATGAGGCAGAGCGAGTTTAGTTTAGCAGGCAAAGGGACTTGAAACTACAAAGACCAGAGCCAACCGCGTGGCTTGGAAAGACGCCCACGCTGAAGCCAGTTTGTCACTGTCACGGTTAAACTAACACATTCAAATACAAGACTGTTGATGAATAAACGTCAAATAAAAACCTGACGATGTGCTAACGATGTGACCGATTCGGCAGTACTTAGTGCTGCAGACGTTTAAGCTAATTAGCTAAGCACCAGTGAGTTGAGAACTAATCATGCGTATTCTGCTAGTAGGTTTACTTGCTGCCGGGTGGAATTGCTGTTGGAATGCAGGGCTTGTCGCGGGTCCCACACCCGTTCGATGGCTCCCTTCATTAGGCTTCCTGACGGTCACTGTGGCAACAGCTTGACCGCTCATTAACATTAGCATTTTTCAAAAGCATTTCTCTCTGGCTTTCAGCCCACCCCCAACAAAGGGTCACCTTACATTCATTTTAAATGAAATTTCCCTTTATTAGTATGAATTACATTTTTGTTTATTTTCATGAAATGTATATTAATATTAATGGGCGGTCCAGAAAAAGAGAATTTGGAACATGCTGTCACAGTCAGTGCAGCACTGTCTACATTAAATAATCAAGCTTCAAATCCATGCCCCCGAGTTCTGCGAAATGCAGTTCATACATCAACTAGTTCTGGTATCTGGTCGACATGGGAACATTTATCCAGAAATGCCCTTTTCTGAGTAAAAATAAGTAATTACAAGAAACTTTATGCACTAAATAACCAATTGAGTTCAACAAAATGCATTAAAAGTAATAATGGGAAATGAAATATCCGCGCTCTCTCACTTGCCCTGATTACCCCTGCAGGCAAACACAGCCTTCTATTTTCATTTACTTTATTTAGTAGGCTCTTTGGTCCAAAGCGACATACAAGTGAAGCAAGTAGCACATTACAAACACACAGCTATAGGGGAGACGACTAGGCATAAGTGCAGCTAGGCTGGGCTTCCGACAAATACCCATTAACAAGTGGAAGCCGTATTGGAGCAAGAACTACACAGCATTTTCCAACAAAGCAAGCCACTCCAAACGATGCTACTGAAATCAAACACTTGGCGCCAAATCATTCAGCAACAACTCTATATTACCCCTCCAAACTCAGATGTCATTACTATTACTGCCGTTTTATTCGGTCTCTACATTTCGGGGAATTCAAGTGGTCAAGTGTGCAGCTGCAATTAACCCCGCTGCCTGCAAACGGAGACCTTTTCAGGAGTATTCATTAACCTTTTTCACAGAAGGTCGACATGCTCCTAACCATTCTGCACGTGACAGGTCTTTCTATTGTGTTTTTCCCCTCCTCAGAGGTAATGCATACAGCTGGAAAATGAAACAAAACAACCAAACCCGCCAATTCAGCATGTCTTTCTGGCTTTCCAATTTGCCCTCTCTGGTGATACTTTTGAACACCTATGTTGGTTTGTTTTGGATATTCAGATGATTATTTTTTTTCTCCTCCTGAAGAGAGCCTTTTCATGCTTACTGAAATGAGATTCTACAATATTTTTCCACATTTTTTTCTCTGTCTAATGAAATCGGGACCCTACTGTTTTGTTTATAATACCAAATATGTCTCCGGTGAGGGCTTTTAAGTAATTAAAGCTGACTTGTATAATGTCGCTCTAATCTTGGTTTCTGTCTGGCAGGTTTGCTTAATGTGTGATGACAGTACTGTCTAATGAAAGATTTATCTTGAGAGAGTAAAACAAGCAGCCTTTTTGGAATGGCTGTAGGTAAACTCCCAGCATCTCAGCAGTTTTGTTTAATGAATAGCTTTTTTCTTCAAAACGTTTTGTGTTTTGTTGTTCAGGGTCACACAGGAGTATTTGTACCTCTAGTAGTTTTTTATGTTTAATCGTGTATTCATTAATATTTACTATATTTACAAAATAGATTTACTAAGTCTTATAGAAAGTGCTGTGTCACAGGTGGGCAATGAGTAAATGGGGTCTACGACTACAATATATAGCAAATAAAATAGGCCTGTTTTATGACGGGCTATCATTTTATTTACCTAGCTTATTGTAACCATGGATACCTCAGTTGAAACAAGTTCCCCTATACAGATTTCTGTGTAGAAGAAGGATCCTCACAGCCCTGGAGGGTGTGACAGATGGAATCAGTCTGACAGGAAATTCGGAAACTCACAGATCTGGGTCAAAAAGATTTTTTATTTATTTTTTGGTCAATTCCCGGACCTCCCACGCCAAGGACTGCTTCAGATATATAAACTTAACATTGAGTTTGATTAAATGTCAGTACATCAGGCTTTATCTGTATCATTTTAATGGTTCAACGTTTTATATGTTTGTACTGTGGCTTTCATAGCTGTTCAAAAGATCATGCGCCATTATCGATATTATGACAGATCAAGCTAATTTTAGTCTTTTTTAACAAATTCTGCATAGCTTTTGACTATTAAAAATGTAAGTAAGTATACAGTTATCCACCATTTAATGACGTTTCGGTCAACGATGGACCACATATACGACGGTCGTCCCTTAAGATTATACAGTAATGGAGCTGAACAATTCCTATTGCCTAGTGACGTTATAGCCGTCATACTCATATGTTTGTGGTGATTCTGCCGTAAACTAATGTAGTGTGCTGCTGGTCATATAAAAGTACACCAGCTATGTACACTACATAATACTTGATAATGATAAATTACTATATTGCTGGTTTACGTATTTATTACACTGTACTTTTTGTCATTACTTAGGCTATACCGTATAGTCTAGGTGTGTAGTAGGCTATACCATCTCGGTTTGTGTAAGTACGCTTTGCGATATTCACACAACGACAAAATTGCCTAACGGCACATTTCTCAGAATGTATCCCTGTCAATAAGTGATGCATTACTGTACTGCTACATAATCAGAAGTGTCTCAGTTCCATTCAGCTCTATTTCAGTTGTGGAAGGCTTCAAATATATTGTTACATAGAATTGTGTTGCCATTCTGTTTTTAAAGAGACCATATCACAGCCAGTAAATAATGCATAGAAATTATAATTATGCAGAAGTTGGTTATTTTTCCACTAGAATGTTTCCCAGTTCTGGTTTTTGCTACTTCTTCCTTTAATTGAGCTCTTAATTAATTTGCCATATTTGATCTGTTGACGGAACGTTTACATAAAAAAATGATTTTAATTAAAATCACATGAAATTGAATATGTTAATTTTAGACTCACTTTAACTTTATTTGGAATAATTGTAGTAGTATTTTTAAAAATACTAAGTATTTCTACATATTGTTAGGCTATTGTTAATATATTATTAATAACGTTTTGTAATAAATTTCAAGTCAATACAAAGTTAACAATTAAATACTCATTTGCAGCCTTTAAACAATTCACTTAAGGACCAAAAAGTCAAATATTAGCAAATGCATTGTTTTGTCAGAAATTATCCAAAAAGAATAATGCACTTCCTTAACACAAATACACGTTTTTCTACTTTTGGTTAGTGCAATTAAAATTTATGGCAAGCTGCCAAGTAATGCTATTATATCATGTGATCTAAATTATGTGACTTACTCAATTAATATCTCAACCAGGCCTAATTAATTGAGAGCAAAAGCCAACATGCAAAGTGTACCGTGAGCACCAGGCTTGGGAAATGGCAGCCCCACACATGCTATTATTCAGAGTGACTTGTACAGCCTGTGGTATTACTCTTTATCCATTATCATACTGCAGTATTATATTTTATCCATTTACGCAGCTAGAAATATTACTGAATCTATGTAATTTGTTGGGCTTAGAGCACCAGGAAGTGTGCTGGAGATTACACAGAGGACTGGCCCTATTAAAGTAAGATGGGATAGCCTGGGTGTCTAGTCAAATAAACTGTATAAGGGGCTGATGAAATTGCTGATGTATGATGTGCTCTTTGACAACAAATGACAGGACGGTCATTGATCGGATTGTATGCCACTTCGCCATCCTTTTTGGGGCAGTAGCAGTAGTTGTTTCTCTTTTCTCTGGGGATTTTAATGTAAGAGATATTTCATGAACAAGTTTGCAATAAATAAATAAATAAATAAAATCAGTCTGTTACACTAAAGCGATTTATTGTGTGGCTTCGGACAGGAGTCAGAGATGGAGAAGAACATGCCTCTGAGATCCATTCTTCTTCAAATGAAATGGAAAAAACGTACATCTGCTGTGAAGCACTGCACTGTATTATGCTGTACATTTACAACATGGGAGGGTATTCGGGAGGGGGGGGGTGGTGGTGGTTTGCAGAGCAATTTCAGGGCATGTGCAAAAACATAATGTGTTATTAGTGGTAGGGGGTCTCTGTCTGTGGTGTATTATCATTTGGCAGGCCTAGGTTTAGCAGAGGTTGAATAGAGCACTGACTTGAAGTTTTAGAATATCAAAGCTTTCATGATGAAAGCTGCATGTGCCCAGTTACACTGTTATTACTTTAGACAACTGTGTATTTGAATAATCCCAGGTTCTATGTATAGCCTTCGTTTCAGTCTTAGACAGGAGCGATGCATTCAAGGGAAACCGTGTTGCATGTTAATGAGAGTACCTGTTCCATTGTTTCCAAATCGAAACAAAATGTGCCATTATCTTAACCTTGACCATGGAAATGTTCCCATTCTGTGTGTCCCCAAACAAGTTGCCTTTAATTGAGGCTGGTGTGCCTCGCCAGTGACGTAGCTATACAATGCCGGTTCTGCCTTTTATGTACTATCACGATTTAATGGGGTTTTTCTTCAAGTGGATCACTGGTCCAGAGTAAATTGGATGAGGTGGTTTATAAGGGGTAATAAATGACCTCCACCTGACAGCTGTGCCACGTTTCCTGCTCCTGGAGTTCCAGGTCTGGAGTATTTATAAGGCTTCTACCTCACCATTGATGGAAAAAGTAAAGCTGTGCTCTAGAGGATAAATTCTAGGATAAAGCTTCATTTATGGAGGTTATAATGCAGTTTTGCTAACTGCTTGGTCTATGGCACTGAAACCATTTAAACATAATTAAAACGCATCTCGGTTGTATCCTTGGCACTTGTCAGCATTTAAAGTCATCCTGAGAGCACTGGAAATTTAATTATTGCGACAGTTTTCTCCTCTCTGCTTCCTGCAGAGTTCTAGTTATCAGTTGTGGATACTGTGTTAAGTCTGTATTAAGATTCTGGGTAATACTTTACTTAAAACAGCTATTATACTGCATTACACATACATTCATAATGCATTATAATGCATTCATAAAGTATGATCAACTCGACTATAACTATTAATAAAAATGCATAATACATTATTGTCGTGTGTATTGTGCATTATGAATACTATATGAAGCTTTCATCTGTAATGCACTATAGATACCTTTGTACTGCAGTACAATGAATCTATAAGTCTTATACTGACAATTATAATGCGCTATGAAGGTATTTATAGGGCATTACAGATAGAGAGTTCATAAAGTATGAGAAACATGGCTATAAGGTGTTGTGCCTTTTTTATAAATGTATTTATACCCATGTTTATAATGCTTTATGAATGTCTTACAATGTGTTACAATTAGGCTTTATGAATATGAATATGGGCTTCAGAGAAAGTGTTACCAGATTCTGTCCTCCTGCTCCTTTTTGCTTTTGGAAGAGCTTTTGTCTTTTTATCGGAATATACTGTATGAGGAAGCTGTGATTAGCAGAATATTCAGTCATCTTTCAAACAAATACCATTTAATAGTATAGTATTTTCTGCATTATTCACAGTTTATTAAATGCTTTTGGGTTTCATTGTGTAATATTGTAAAATAAATAATATTAGTGGCAAATAGGCCCCCTGAATAATGCCATCATTAAGAATGTATTATTTCTTTTTTTCCTGTGGCTTGCTTAGATATTTTTAAGGAATTGCAGTAAACACAATTGCTGACTGTCGGTAATGAAATCTCATTACGTTTGCTGGGGCAAGATGGAGAACAGCGTCAAAAAATTAATTGTCTGCGCGCAATATTTGGACAGGAGCTGGGCGAGGCGCTGCAAATGAATCACCCTGGGCAACAGCTTTCTGCCCCTAGAGAGAAAGGAGTGGTTAGATTTAATAAGAGGATTGAATGAGGATTTTTCTTGCACTAACCCCCCTTACTCCACCACCCCACACAAAATAAACATGGATCAGTGTATGTACTGCTGCCAAACCGTGTAACCCCTTTGGACCCTAATAGAGTTATGTTAACTGCATCGATTTGATATTATTCTATGTATACAATGACAAAAATATTCTGCTCAGGAAATGCATTTACTAATATGTAGTAGTGCCGTCCATTAGAAATGTGACGAAGGACAAAATTACAAGTACAATATGTAATCAGATTGCAAGGGTTACATTCAAGATTCAAGGCAGTCTTGAGTCAGGATGTTGCTCTTGGATACTGGATGTAATGGGATTTAAATAGGCATGAGTGTTGCGTTACAGTTCGAGCACAAAATACAAGAATGGAATTGGAAGTACTGGTCAAGACGAGTAGCACTGGGCAACAAAGTACTGACTGAGGTAGGAAGTACTGGCCTGAGTAAAGCGTACTAGAGGAGTGTTGCACTTGGAGTACATATTGAGCATTAAACCATATTGTACAGCAGCACTGGAGAGCACTTTAGTACAGTTGTGGAAATTATTAACCAAGTCATGTTTTGTTCTGACTGACTTACATTAACTTGCCCCTGCTACTCGTTGCTCATTGTAAGTTCCTATAGCAGCACTTGCTACCCGACGGCTGCATGCTTTTGATGGATCTGTCTCACTTCATCACTTTGGAGAAAACCATCAGCTCAGTCAACTGAATGTAAATGTAGTTGGAGGAGGGTTTGGAAGCGTGCCATCAGGTACATCAGGTACAGTGGCTAGGTCTCCGCAAGCCAGGTAACTAGGCCTCTTAGTTAGCTAGTTTAGTTTTTCTGTTAATTTATGTTGTAAATTTATGTTGCATGTAGCACCTTGGTCCTGGAGGAACGTTGTTTCGTTTCACTGTGTACTAACTGTATATGGTTGAAGTGACAATAAAGCCTACTTGAACTTGAAAGGTAGGTAGGTAGGTAGGTAGGTAGGTAGTAGCAGCCTTCAGGTTGGGAGCAACTCTGGGAAAGAATAGTTCCTCAGTCTGCATGGTTCGGCAAGCATGTATGATGCTATATCTTTTTTCCAACAGCAGTGGAATGAAGAGACCATGTCTGTGTGAGTGAGGCCTGGGATGACATTCACATTGGAATAACAAGTTAATGTTGTTATCAATGTTTTGCATGTGGCTTTTTCTGCCAAATGGGGATATGCGTTCTGTAAGCGAGCCACGGATGAAAGCAGGTCGGGGAATAATTCGCAGGTGGAGTGCTTTCTAATTTTGTGGGTTATTTGCAAAACATGGTTATGTTAATGAATACGGATGCAGATCATTGTTTTGAAAATCACTGCCACAACTTGAGATGTTTTCTTTTGTGTCGTCCAACCAGCTACAAGTGGTGCAGCAGCTGAAACATGGTGCACTCTGTTCACTCACAATGAAACCGTGTTCATTAATTCTATAGAGAAATAAGCGGGCGAATTCTTACTTGCTAATTCATTACTAAGCAAGACAGATTACAAATGAATGTCTTGGAATTAATGACTCCCTGTGGTACATCAGTCTTCCTCTTAGTCATTAAAGTGTAATTTACATAGAAAGAGGTGTAAAGTCACTTATTATTTTATAAAAACAGGTATATTATATGTTTAATACAATATGAAAGAGTAATTTTGAAGACTGTTGATGTTCTTGAGGAGTAAGTGTGCTCACAGGAGCAGAAAAACATAAAATTTGCTGACCATGTTTCGTTAAATAAGGTTTTACGGTAATACAGTAATTTTTTTAAGCTACGTGGAAGAAAGGCTTTTTAAAAACTGTTTTATTGTACTGGTCTAGTTTAGTTACAGAAGGAACGGGTTAGGAATGACAGCCCTTGGCTGATTTTCTCAGAGAATGATTCTGGCTACTTCTGGGAGAATCTGAGGCCAATGTAATCGATCCCACTGGGCATCAAGGGCCCTTTGCAAAGGGACTGAACGTGACCAGTTTAAATCCTGCAAGGGCCACCATTCAGGCGCTGTGTTTACTAGCTGTACACACAACCCTAACCAATTTCATGTTACATGGAGGTTTTGTTTTGTAGCAGTCCTAAACAGGGTGCCGTAAAGCGGGGGTGAGTGAGGCCGATTCCAATATGCAACATGATTGGATTGATTGCAGGGTAAGGGCTAAAATCTTCTTAAGAATAATCAGCAGTGGCCTTACAAACTGTGCTATTTAGCGTTTTTCGTCTCTTCCTTCAGTGTAAAATATTGCCACTCGGCCGCCATGACGGCTCTGACGCACACGCGTAGCTGAGCACCCGTCCAGCACGTGACCCCCCCCGTTTCCGTCCTCTCGGCGTGTTGCATTAAGGCTACGACCATCGTCGCGATTTTTCAGACTGGACTGGAAAATCGGATCGGTTTCTTACTTCCCTGTCCCGCCAAATCTGGTATCAACCCGATTACCGTTAGTAGCTATCAGATCGGCGTCGTCTCTACGATAAATAATAACCTTGCCTGGGAGGTCTGCTCTCACTTCACTGCTATGACCAAACTGCAATCTCTGCAATGCAATAGGAGCAGCTGGAAATGCACCTCCTAACCTCTCGCTCCCCCAAATATGACAACCCTTACCATGACATTACCTTACTAACCATTCAGATGTAGGTATTATGTGTTTTAAATGGTCAATTTAAAAACTAACTGGATGATCTACCGGATTATCATTGACTTTGATTATTGTCCAGTGTTGTACCCAAAATGTAAAGGTTGTGCGTTCAAATTCGAGGGAGCACACATAAATTGTGACCCTTCCCTCTAATGTAAGCTCCTTTTAGATAAAAGGAAAAAATTGCAGCCCTTTTTATGAGTTAATGAATAGGCTCACTGAGACGACTTACAATTACATTTTTTAACAGTTGGCATCATCTACTTATATTTCGCCCCAGCTGTTAAGTAGGTTAGAATGATCATACAAAGATAATGGCCTTGTTTTTCTAACATTCCTCACTGCACATTCTTTTACAGTCAATGCTTAGTTTGCGCTGCCACAAAGCTCTGGGAAAATACGCCCCTCTGTTAATGTCATGTCAGAGAAAACCATCCCTTGAAATTTATAGAAGAAAAAAAATGCAATACAGGGATATAAGTGAAGCCTTCTGCTCATCGGCGCACTTGAGATACTTATAACCGGACAGCAGTATCTGCAGGCTGATGAGAAGGAAGTGGACTTGGTTGCATTTCCCCACAGACGTGCAGCAGACACTGCGATGCTATGTCGTGCCCCTTTGTGGTGAAACCTCAGAATGACAGACTTGCTTATTTCTGCTGTAATACACAAATAAACACTTTCCTGTCTGGCCTTAGAATTAAGACTGGATGCTGGTTGCCACAGATCATATGTGGTAGAGGGGCTGAGGATGGGCCATTCACTTTTCAGCTGGAGATTTTATTTCCGTTTGGACGTGTGAGGACATGCATGAAAGGGTGAATATGGACCTCAGTTGTGAAGGGAGAGCTTAAGTCTGTAACATACTGGGAAATCTTGGAAAGCTGAAATGAAGGCTATTGCTCCAATCTATGTAATTGGTACCCAGTGAAAATCAGTTACCTTAGTACTTTAGATTAGCACAATAGCTATGTCTCAGAATTGCAGTTCTTATAGGGTGCACATCTTCCACGTGTATTCTGGTCCGATTCCAAATCCAGAAATGAGTTCTATGCATCAGTGGTGTTTTCAAAGACCCTGTTCTAAAGACAGTGATGTTCTATTTAAGCCTGTAAAAGTGGGCAAAAGACTTTGTTTCCTCAGCGCCATCAGCCCACTTATAACTGATTTATCCCACATTCATTCAAACTGGATTCAAGGATTCAGAGTTTTTATTGTCATATGTGCAAAGTGCAGTGTACAGAGTACAATGAAATTCTTACTTGAATGCCTGCTACTTCACAAACTAGACAATTAACAAAGAGTACAACATTGCAATAACTAACATTAAATAGACAACTAACAATAGATAACGTTTGCTATTGACAAAGTGACCACGAGTGACCACGAGTGACCACAACTGTGAAATGTCTTTGGCATGTGTGTTGCGTTAACAATATTGCACATAAGTGTGTTAAGCACACTGTTAGCACATATTGCACATTATATTGCACATTATATTGCACATTATGAGCATTGTTACTATTACACATGAAAACAGCCTTTATGCAGGAGGGAAGTGGCGAGAACTGGTGAGTGATCGGAATAATCTGCAGCTTCCTTTAGATTTTTAAATCTTCATTGTGAAGATTGTCTCCAACACTGTAACACACAATGGTAAGATTTACAACAATCACTTATTTAAGCATTCGCAGTAATAGGTTTTTCACTTTTTCGTATCTCTGGATAATAGGTGGGGCTGAAGCTTCTTTCAAACCCCATTAGCTTTATCCAGATTGTCATTTGCTCGAACTTCCACAAGGTCACCGTGGACAGAGTAATAAAAATATAAGCCGAGTTAAATCATATAATACTGCATTCACTTTGGCACACATGATAACACCTGGGGTGCTTGATACATTACATGGCAAGATACACACTCATTGAGTAATGGCATGTGAAGACCTATATTAGTTAAACCAAAGTGTGGAGTACTACACATAAGCAATACATGCTGTGTTTTTTTACAGTCATGCATTAATCGCTTTGTGGGGTGATCTGTGTCTCTGTGGTTTAGGACTTAGTGCCCATAATCAAAAGGTTGCTGGGTCAAATCCCATGGCTGGCAGAGTGATGTCATCACTGGGTTTTTGGCCAAGGCTTTTAATCCCAGTTGCTCCAGGGACTGTGACTTTGGATAAAGGTTCCTGCTAAATAAAATGTGTTTAAGCTCGTTAATTATTTAAATGATTTGCACTAACAGTATTTGGCAAAATAGAAATACCAATCTGGCCAGTCCTCGTTTGGTGAACTTTTGCAAATATGACGGCAATAAAGCAATCTCTCTCACTCCAGCGTGCGTTGTTCTTTGGTGTTCCAATCTTTGGAACGGATATCGCACCAGAGTGAGTGAGATCTTTGAAGTAGAATGTACAAAATGTTCTTCATGAAGGATAGAACACAATTGAGTATGGAAGGCTGGAGCAAAGTCATGAGCACAGTCACGGTCACACCTAGACTACCGCGATTTCAACTTGGCGACCATTTCGCTTACCGACCCGGGGTGCATTTCCCAAAAGAAATGGCATGGCTGGACCCGATCAGTTGCATGGTTCCAAACATGACAGTCGCAACTATGCTTTTGGGGAAAACGCTCCTGGTGGTTGCAGTGGAACTCGGTTGTAATGGACATATCCCTCAATGTACATGTTTATGTCTGCGTGATTTGTAGGGCATGGGGGTTGCAGGCCTTTACTGCTGCAGGTTTAGTTTTGTATGCAGTCATATGAATGAAGGCCCAACTGCAGCAGCTGTTGGTTGATTCTGCTCATTGTGGTTTTTGTTTTAAAACGGAAACAGTCTTTGTGTAGGTTATTGCTTGTTGGTGACCATAGAGGCAATATATCAGCACCCATAGCATGACATGCAACAATAACTCGGACGCAGTAACTGAGCAACGTGTGTGTATGATTCTGTACTATACTGATGAATTGCTAGCCAGCTGCCTCCACCACCCCTCTTCACTGGGGGTCAGCACTTTTCTAGTCAAGTTAATTCACTGGGGCTGTATACAATGCTGTAATTTTCTGCCCTGCTTTAAGCATCCTGTAAAGGGAAGTGCTCTTAGGTTTTAAAACTGTCTCTGGCCTGTATGTAGGCAAGACTGGACAGGCTGATTTAACGGTAGGCCTGGCAGCAAATGTGATATCTTGTGAAAAGCTGCGAGAGGGGGACCGGCCGTATTTCACCTGTCACGACCACAGAAAATGGCACAGTTATAAGCGGCTGTCAGGTTTGTGAAAAATTGCGTTGTTGCCGGGCGATAATGCGGCCTGAAGGCGGTTATTTACAGCAGCAGCCGGACGAAACTTGGGCTCATTCCAGTTTCCTGCATTGCGACCGGGAAGAAGCGGACTGACTCGCCCGATTACCGTGGTGACGACCCATACTTGTAGCTACCATGGAGGTGCTGCCAAGTTCCTCACAGAGATACAGTGTGCAGCCTTGACAATGCAAGCTGTGATGAATGACCCCCCCCCCCCACTCCTGAATTTTAGAGAAGGAAGCAGCCTGCGTTTCTATTAGTCGTCTTGATGCCCTGAAACCTGACACCCTACAAGGTGCAAAATGGCTAGCCTGTGGAAGAGAAGCTCGCATACTAACTACACCCTACTATTGCCCATTGAGGTTAGTCCATGCCCCTGCTGAGAGGCAGAATTCACTTCCTGGTTGACTGACTGGATTTAAAGTAAAATGTCAAATGTTGGCTGTTCCACCCCATTCGCCGTTGGGGTTGATGCTTTGTGTGAGGTTGCCGGTGGTGGAACTGCTGTCTGAGTGTATATGGAGGAACATGAGTCCAAGTAATCATCACCAATGCTCATGTTTTGTGCTTTAGGTATTTTAAAACAGGGCAGCTATATTGACTATCTGTTGTGCCACACCTAATCTCAGTTCAAACACAAGACAATGACAGTGGTGTCATTCACCTAGACAGACAATTGCCGTTTTATATTTACTATATTTTGGAACCGTCTGGTAGCTCAGTGGATAATGCTGTAGCCTTACACTTCAAGGGCTGTATGTTAAACTTCTATGTGGAGCTTGAATATTCTCCATTGTCTGTGTGGGTTTCAACCAGGTTTTGCTGCTTGCTGCTAGATGAATTAGTATCTCCAAATTGCACATAGTGTGTGATTTATATTTGCCTTGCAATGTACTGGCATCCCATCCAAGGTGTTTCCTGGGCTGGGCTCCAGGCTGACTGCGATCCTCTACTGGATAGGCATTATGAATATTTTTAAACTTATCTGTGCATAACGTTTTGTAAACCTTGAAACCTCTCTGCAGTGGATTAATGCTTGGACATATTAATTTTGGCCAACTAACTGTGTACCTAGGGATACTAGAGATAGTTTCAGGTGGATTCTTTGGTATTTTCAATTCCACAATACTTTAAAGGTTTTTGGCAAAGCTGCTGTGTGACATTGGATATAAAATATAAGTATCAAGTATGCGACTGCATAATATAGCATAATATAGTTTCAGCATTGTCATTGCGATGTGCATGAGCAGTAATCGCATTGCATTTGCTGGCACTGCTTTGTGTCTGTTCACACCTCACCGCAACACCACCAACTTGACACACACTTTTCGTACATAAGTTGTATTTGGCTGTAGTTTATTTTTTGTAAATTTCATCTACTTTTTCGTTGTATAAATATCGCAATATTCAGTTGTGCAAGTATTTCAAATATTACGGTGCGATATAGTGCCGATCTACAAATATTAGTTAATTGATGCAGCTGTTACTCCTTTTGGCTTTTGGTGGTGGTGCCATTCTTACTCATGGAGCAATTTGAATTGAATGTCTTCCTTTGCTGGTACCAGACAAGTATCTTTAAGAGTAATGGCCCAAGTTGTTTCAGGACAGGAACTTGACTCTAGTCTCTCTGCTTTGTAAAAGCACAAAGGTTCTTCTCCCCTGTTGAAACTGCAGCCTGCCCTCCGTCTCGGGCGCTCTTCTCTGTTGATGATGCAATGGCGTGGTGCATCATCTTGGGGATACTGGGATTCACTGACTGCAAAAACCAGTTTGTTTTCCTCCCCGTCTTCTTTCTCTCTGCCCACTCCCTTGAGATGCACAGTTTTTTTTTTTTTTCCTCTTTTTTAATACATGACCTCCTACTGATGCAAGCCGAACTCTGAGTTCAGCTGGCCTGCAGAGGAGCTTGGCCATCTGCAGCCATAGCGATCGGGAGGCCGGTGCCACTTCTCCTAGAGCCAGGATACGATACGCTATGTTCTTGGGCTGCCGTGTTGACAGCTTTGAGTGAGTTGCTGTTGTTGTGGTTGTTGTTGTTGTCGTCGCCGCTGCCGTTGTTGTTGTCATCATAATTCTCCTGGCTATAGAGTCAATGAGAGTTGAGCTTGTGAACTTTTTGCCTACTTTGTAAAATTCTGCTGGACAAATTTTCAGGGGAAAAAAACTTGGATATGAGCTTTCTTAAGCTGGTCATATGTATGTTATTTAAATAATTCCAGTGGTGCATAGCTTCTGCATATAATTTGAAATCTGCAATTCTAAGAAATCTTGTCTGACTGGTAAGTTACGTATGATATCATTTTGTGTATATTTGCATGGAAATGTAAGCAGCTTCAAACTGTGAGACGGTATTGTAATGGTGCATGGGGTATAATTTACCAAGCTAAGTGCACAGCTTTAGGAACAAATATGTAGACTGTAATAGTATTTCTTCTGTACAGTGGGCCTGTTTTATGAATTCACCATGGTCTTTCTGTTTTGTGTTTGACAGAGTTTTTGTTTTGGCCATGTAGTGAAAGATTTATCCCAGAGGAAAAAAAAACACACAGGAAGAAAATGGTCTCTTTGTGCCAACTCTTGGGGTGGATGGCTTGGGGTTGGGGGG
>JAODKN010000063.1:8875841-8892927 GCA_026774425.1 Petrocephalus zakoni
CAGGAGCTCCCAACACAGTACTACAAGGTGCACACTCAGCAGGAGATCCTAACACAGTACTACAAGGTGCACACTCACCAGGAGCTCCCAACCCAGTTTCAGCTTATTTTGTCAGTAATGACCTCAGAAATCCAATGAGCTACCTTTGAAAAAGCCTGTGCCAGCATCATAATCACACTCTCACCTTTCATCTGCTGCTGTGTGAAACAGCCATCATTTTACTGGAATGTGGCGATGGTGATGTTCCTGTATTCTGTTATGCTAACTGGGAGATCTCCAGTTCTTCATTGCTTGAACTATAACAAGGACAAGTCATTCTTTAAGCAATGTACAGGCATCTTGTTCTTGTTGTTTCTCATCCAGGCATTAGTGGTTCAGTGTCTCTGCAACCGCAACGGCCTGTTCATAAAATCACCGTATCCGTACTTGCAGGACTTTACTGCAGTGATATTTCCCTGTAGGACTCTGGTGAAGGCTTCTCTGTTCTTCAGCTGATTTCTATTATTTTTATTTTTATTTCTTTGTGTGGCTGATGAAAATTACCCAATACAGCAGTGACTAATTGTCTGCCTTTTAGATTTTATTATTCTGGCCCGTGGTACCAAAATTAAGATGACTAACGATTGATTACACAAACTCTGTGTGTTCGTCTGTTTTCGTACATTTTTTTTTTTATATGCGTTTGATTAAAAGATAACTCTTTCTTTAGATTATGTTAATAATCGTTCTGTTGTGCGAATTCTAGTTATCCTTACCAGGATGCCCTTGTGGATTTTGCAGGTGAGGAAAATAAGGTTAGAAATGGAAATTGTGCCTACTTGTTGGGGCTGGGGGGGTAGCCTGTGTCTGTGCACGTGTGCCTGTGCATCGTACCTGTTTGAACACACTGGGGGCCTGCAAATCGCATTCGCCACAGGAGCCCCCCCCCCAGCTCCCTCAGCCACAGCTGCAGGCTCCCCGGCTCTCAGCAAGCCTTTAATTGCATTTATATGAGAGTCAGAAAACCACCACTTTGATGGCCAACTTGCAGACCCTGGGAGCAGAAGCAGACCCACGCCTGCCTAGGAAAAGTGGGGGGGAGGGGGGGGTCATCATGAGGCAGAACCGTGAGGTCCCAATGTGGATTACTTTAATCTGGTTTGATGTTCCCAGATATGTTTCTGGGCGACTGGTTGTGAAGCCGAGCCCTATAATAAAGTGGAAGACTTGCCCGACTCTGGGACTGATTATGGAGAAATAAGCTCTTGTTTTTTAAGGCTCTGCAGTTTTCCTGCTAGGTTGCTGTTTTTGGATCGCCCGTCTTTTATGGCCCACGACTAGGAGTGGTGACTCCGGATTGGGTGGGAATCTGGATCCGACCCACGTGTTTCTCTTTTTTCTTTTCCTGACCCAGTCCACTTTAGTGCGACTGCTGCTTAAGTTTTAATAAATGAAGTGGTTTTAGTGCCTTTGTCACCTGTAGGTGCTGTAGGGACCTTGGCGCTGTGCTAGCTGTACGGGGGCCTCTTTCTCTGGGTATCCTTGATGGGGGGAAAACCCTCTTTTTCCTTTTTCTGCGGGGGACCCCAGATGAGTGCCACAAATGGCCGGCTGTAAGCACAAGGCTGGAGAGAGAAACAGCCGATGCACCGCCGGGCCTCAGCCAGCGTTTCAACCAGTGATACAATCATTTTAATAAGACACACTTATGAAATGCGGACCTTGAGCAGCGCATGCACTGAGCCCTTTCTACCTTTTGTCTAAAATAAGACATGGGACATTTTTTCTGTGGTTAAGCGTTAAACTTAGCCATTGGTGAGCCCCAAAAAATCACGAGAGGACAAGTCTTGGAACAGTACAGTTTGGCATGCATCGTAATTGGCCTAATTACTGACGATGTCCTCTTCTTCCGGCACAGTTTAAATCTTCCACGGTGTTGCCTTGTTTTTAACCCCGCTATTAGTTAGCTGATTGGGTGCAGGTGTGTCCTCTTGGGACGACTTGGGGTGCTGGACACTTGCCCGCTGTTGATGACACTCAGGGGGACTGTCCCCAGCCGCTGCTGCTGCCATTTTATTTGATGCCCGCAAACCTCCTCCTTGTAGCTCCACAGTTAGGAAAAAATGTTCTAATAATAGAATGTCTAACAAATGAGACTGAATTGAAAAAGCTGATAATGCTACATTTCATACAATATAATTCTCCTATTAGGATAGTCTGTAACCACTATGTCTGTAAAAGTGAGTCAGCTTAGCCATTTCCAAACCTCTCCTAAAATCTTCTGAGAATTTGCTGCAACCAAGCGATACATACATGTATTTCTTGGCTTGACCGCTACCCCACCATTTTTGGCTAATCAATACCTCACTGAGTTGTATATCTAAGTTCATTAATTAACTGAGCTGGTGGATAAATTTAACAAATGTGTGGAATGGCTGAGGTGCCCATGAGGGGGGGGTTTGGGAAATGTAGATGTGTTCATCTAGTTGTTCATCTAATGAGAAATGTAGTAGTGTTCATCTAGTTGTTCATCTAATGGGAAATGTAGTAGTGTTCATCGAGCTGTCCAACAACAGAGGAGACTCGTTTGTTTGTTTTTCCATGTAACTTTGTATATGTTTTTTTGTGTAATTTAGTGGCAGCTGGTCAATAGAGGGCGCTAGGGCACTATCCTCTATTGCCCTCCCGCAGTCACCTTGGGCCGCCATTTTGGTGCAACTATATTCCGTACACTGCATACAGTAACGTGAAATAGCAAAAAGTAAATTAAATGCAAAATAAATAAAAACAATATAAAGAGAGAATGGATATTACTGCATGTGACCAACACACACTGAAAGCAAACTGGGTTTCAGCTGCCTGCTGTTTGTTATGAGGATATCGTCAATTATCTTTTTTTTTTACATCTTGGGTAACACAGAAGCAAATGTTAGCGACCGAGGGTAGTTTGCTGATGAATTTATTTTATCCTTGAATGTGCAGCTTTCATTTAGCTGAAGGGACAGTCTCAGTTGTTTCCTTTTGCTTTTCTCTCTTGATGTCCGCGATGCTGAACTGACAGACTGCTGTGTCTCAAGTTGGCTGCTGTTTGGAGTTTGGGGCTGGAGTTTATCCTGTGGACCTCAGGGCATACGGCTGGGTCATAGTCATGCACTAATGCCAGTTTAAAGACACCAGTTACCATAACTGTATGGACTATAGCAGTATACCAAAGTAACTGAAGGAAACACACACAGCAATACAATACACAGATCCCCCACCCTAGGGATGTGAGCCCCCAGACCACCCATCTGGTGTGTATATATTCAGTAATAAAACCAGTCTTCTTAGGAGTCATGTACTTTGTGAGGTAAAATGACTATATGATTTCCTTCATTTATAGACTTCTGGTGGAGGGATTGCAGATATGAGATCTCTGTGCCAGTGCCAGCATATTAATTATGCTTTTTAAAAAGAAAGATGTTTAACCAGATACAACCAACACCAGCTACAGATGACATAACCCAGCAGGGATGGTATTGAGTCCTGTGTAAAGTACCCAACATCACGTCGCATGACCTTAGACAATATGGCTGCCCTGAATAGGTGCACGTCAGCCAGAGTTACATATAGACTGAACAAAGCGATTCACAGGCTACTCTCTGCAAAGAGAGGATCCCATTTTTCAGTTTTGCTTCATTAGGCAAAGTAATATTCTCCATGATAATCCAAAATTTCCGTAGCTTAATATACATTTTTAACGAAACGTGGAACCGAAGCATGGAATTAATTTATCGCCTTCAAATAGAATTTGTGAAAATTACGGTTTATTTATTTCTGATATTTATCGCCATTTTTCTCTGTGGGGACAAAACGCTTTTAAGAACACTGCTGGGAAGCATTTAAGATTACAGCTTTTTATTCTAGTGGGTTTAAGGGAGGAAAAAAATTAAGCATATGTTTTCCCAAGCCTGTGGTTTATGTGAAAATCATTAAAACTCAAGTCGTTACTGCTTTTGTTTTTCATTCCGTAAATTTAAGAGTTTTTTGTTTCTTAAAGCCCAAGCTGCTGTAGCATATTGTTAGTCTGATCTGTGCTCATATTCAGTTTAATCCATCATTATTTGTAAGCTGAACTTTCATGAACCTTATAATTATTTCTGTTTTGGAATTTTTTTTTTATTCTATTTAGTTAAGACTGCTGGATTAGTTACCATTTATTTATAATATTTTATTTAATTAAAATACTGTCAAAATAAATTACTAACATCGTAACCTTTTTCTATATAAGTAATTTCAATATTTATGTTCTGTAATAGATTAGGCAGACTTGCATAATCCGCTACATAATTACAGACAGATTTTCTGGTGTCAGCCTGAAAATTCTTTTCTTTTTTTTTGTAATTTCTGTAGTTTCTGAAAATGTATTTTGGGCATTCTTTCATTACATGCGTTCTCAAAAATCAGCAATAAACTGCTTTGCACAGATATGTTTAATAACACATTTGTTACAACTCATTATCTATGAAGTTTCCTTTCGGGTCGGTTATCCTGTGAGAAGTCATTCTCCTGGTCTTCAATTACGACATGATGTTCGACCTTGCATCGAGAGCTCAGGTTCAGAGGTGACACACTTGACTATTATAGCAAACATCCATGCATCATCCATGCAGCTGGCCAGTGGTGCAGCCCCGGTACAGGGAGTGTAAATGAAAGTTGCGAGCGGTTCTCCCAGCCGCACTCTTAACCTCAGCCGCAGTGCAGGAGTTGCCAGCACGCCCCCGTGCTTCCATCCTTCCAGATTGCATCATTCCATCGCCTCTCCCTTCTGTCCCTCCCATCTGTGCCTCAGCATGGCTCGAGCACCGACGCATCCGTTCCAGGACTCAATGCTGCCGCCATTAAGGGTGATCTCAGTCAGTCTGTTGCCCATGGTGGAGAGTTCCGGACAGATGCAGACCTCGTGCCCCTCCCTCTGAACCATTCGTCGGAGGCGTGTGAGCAGAGAGACAAACACTACCCCTGAGCATCCGGGGGTGGGGGGGGGGCATATCAGGCTAAGGCTCTGATTGCTTCCCTTCCTGGCAACGAGTCATTAGATGAACTGTTCTGAGTCATCTCGGTATTAAGCCCCAGCCAGGTTGCTTTGGACCCCCCCCCCCCTGCTGGCCCTCCAGCCCAGACAGGGGAGACACAGTCCAACATGTGTCATTGGACACACCAGTAAGTACTGGACTGTATCATTTTGCAGTATATTTTGTAAGAAATGAAGAAATGGCTAGTGGCAGTTTGGTCTAGTTTCTTGTGTATCTAGCCAGGTCACCCTAAAGATTATTGTTGTTATTGTGGCTGAGCTTCTGGCTATGAATTACATATGATGCAAAGGCTTATTAAAATAGTTCTATCTGCCGTTAGCCTGGTAGAGAAGCGACATTTATTAATAGTATATTCGCAGCTGACAAGACACTGGATGAACCAGTTAGAACCAGCCATTAAATAATAAGCTTGACAAATGAGACCTGTGCCGTGGCACAGTCCAAAAATAATTAATTTTAATGTCCTTGCCTTTCCTTGTTTAATTGCTTTTTAGCTTTCGAGGCATAGCGTTTAGGTTTTGTGTGTCAGCCATTTGACACTGTAAGCTTGTGATTGATGTGTATTTTGGTGAATATGAAATGCTGAATCCACGTATGATACAGATAACCATGAGACTTTAATGATAGATCTTGATTTTACTTAACCGTTGCTGCTTCTGATTGCTACATAGGCAGATATGTAAAATAACGTCTGTTGTTGAATTGCTGGGCAAGTGAGGAATGAATGCAATCTGTTTAATTTTATATAGTTGGATTTATTCTCTGAATTTGAAATACTTGAATTACTCAAGCACTGGCATTTATTGCAATGATGGGTGGTACTATACACCAGTACTAAATAAAAAAATGTGTGTATGTGTGTGTGTATATACACACACATACACACTTGCATATCATGGTAAGTCTGTAATTTTCAAAGTCACTATCCATGAGGGTATTAGGTTACACTCTTGAAAGGGTATGACAAGGTACTTGAACGGGAAAGCTTAGTACAGGTTCATTATGAGTTCAGCACCTGCCCATTATACTCAGAGCTCAGTTCCGCCTCCTTTAAAAAAAGTTTTAAAATGTTATTTAAAAATGTTCTTGCCCATATTGCGTCCCATTTGTTTTTTTTTTTTGCGGATGACAGTTTTCTCTCTGCTTGCAGGGTTTGGGGGATTAATGTTATCATGTTTGGAGAAACAGACTATCCAGTTGCGCACATGGTATGAATAGATAATGGTATGAATAATAAAATGATAGAAAGACTGAGAAAACGACTAAAATGGCCCGCTGACGGTGAAGAATTTTCAGCTGCATTAAGGCCCTGGCAGGTGCATCTAATCCTGGAAGGTCATGAGTTAACAGCCCGCACCATGTATCCACAAGCTACTACATTTAACACGCTGTGTAGTACAACACAAGAACTGTGAGGTCAAGTACAGTCCCCCCCAATCAGTTACGCACCCCTGCATGTCACTTAAATAAAGAGAATATTTCATTGCGGATCTGCTTATTATGATTTGTCAATCAGCTGCGTAAGTTTACCGTTACAGCAGAGTGTAGTATATAGTGGTTGCCGTTGTAGATACTGCCTTATAGATTTCATACAGTGCCATTATTTATTGCCGCATCTGCTGTACTCCTTTTGGAAGCTTTCGCTAAAGCCCTTTTAAGGACGTAATTTCATTTTCACACTTTTTAATCTCATAAGCATAAAATGAAATGAGAAGCTGTTGCTCTCATCTGTAGATTAATACCCGGTGGCTGGCATGAATTCACTCGCTCTCCTTTTTTCATCAGAGTTATAGTGCAAATAATCAAATATAAACTGTACTTAATTCTTTTTTTTTTCTGTCCACAACAGTTAAGTCAAACGCCTTATCAAACATCTTTGGTGCAATTATTAATCTGTGTGATACTGAATGAATAATGGTGATTTAAAAAGTTGGATGTTGCCTTTTCATCTTGGCTTTAAGGCTTATGTGATTGCTTAATGCAGACTAGATGGCAAATCATTACTTGATGGCGTGACACGAGAGGCAATGCTGTCAGAATCAAGGAGGGGTGGTGCTCAAGGCTCAACACAATGAGCTTGACAACTGTTCTCATGAATAAATCAATGGGGATACTCACAAAAGGAGATTAAGTATCAGAATAAGCTGAATCCAGACCACCTCCCTAACAACAGCACATCTGGCAGTGGCGTTCGGGTCTGTACTCTCGGTTCCTATGTAACGGGGAAGTCCTGTCTGAAAGCCAGATTAGGGCACACTCAGCTCTCTCTGGGTTGTGGGAGGATTTGGGGAAAGGGCTTGGATGACAGCAGGTTGAATATGTTTTGGGGGGGAATTAGATTTATACCAAGAATTGTTATAGTATCACTGGGATTTGTGTGTTATTTTTGTGTATTTTTACAATTTTCAAGATTGGTTTCAAGATTTAACCTGTACAGGAGATGTTTTAATAAAAAAAGGTATAGCAAATTAAACATAATTGAATGTAATGGTTCTGCAGAAGGACATTTGCAACAGTTGAGTACTCAACCATACTCGTTTTTTTTTTTTTTGGTTACCTGACTTCATGGAAGTCTTCCGGTCTGTTTTACTTTTATTACCCAAATTCCTCCTTACGATTTACGGGAGGCTCCCAAAGAATGATGTCTCAATGCGCAAACATATCGCTGTCTCTTAAAAATTTGCTCCAGGTAAGAAACTGCTAACTGCATAACTTAAGAGTGAGAGGGGAGTTACTCTCTATCGGGTGGTTTGGGGCATAGCCGTTCACTTTAGCTGAAGTGATGTCACAGGGGGCAGTGGAATTAAGCGGTTTTATTTTAGACCGTAATCTCTTATTTCAATTGCCTGAGTGAGTAAAATGTCCCAGAGTAGGAAGGGATAAACTCCGGATTAAGCCAAGCCTCCACCCCCTCCCCCCTTCCCCATATCTGTCGTACTAGTCTGATGTACAGCATAAGCAGGGAACCCATCACTGGGGACACAATGGCGTGGTAAGGCTGGCTTAACGAGGTGCGTTGCGTGTTAGCGCTTGCGGTGTCCTTTTTCATTCCTCACCATCTACTTATATTTCCAGAGATTAATTATTTAGTTCTCAGCGGTTGTAAGGGGAGGCACTTGATAGGGAGAAAAAAAATTACAACTGGAGATCAGGTGAAAACGATACCCTCTGCTCTGCCTGATCCCCCTTACCATTCTTCTGATGTGACTGTAACAGAAGACTTGAAAGAGAACACCTTGCCTTTTTTCCCCCCTTCTTTAAAGCTGTCGTCTTGTTTTCTGTCCGATGCATGCTTCCAGCAGGCAGTTAGGTATTGGTCGCTCTCAGAGCTGGGACGCGTTCGGCGGTAATGAGGGGCGGGGGGACAGGGAGAGCAGCTACAACCACGGCGCCACGATTCCAGGGAGGAGGAATTCGCTAACATACGGGGGTGACGGGGGAGGGTGGTACGAGCCACCCCCCGGAGTACGTCCCCCCGATCTGGATCTGAAACGAGAGCCCTGCTCATACCAGGGCTTCCCTGACAGATTTGAGCAGCGTCCCTTGCGGAAGAGTTCTGTCCCTGAGCTGAACAGCCAGTACGACAGGCAAGCTATGGCTTCCCGGAACTCCCTCCCGCCTCTGGACTACAATCAGCATGACCCTGCACTGGGCATCCGACAACTAGAAGACCCTCGAGGCTATTACCGAGGAGAGCTGCAGCCACTTAGCAGATCAGCCCCGCATTATGGGATGGTTAGCGGGGCCCGGTCCTCATGGGATCAAGGTCTGGGACGACCCCCTCCACCTGTTTGTCCTCTTCCTCCCCCTGTGGCTCATGAGATGAGCCGTATTTACAAGGACCCTACTACTGGCAAGATGATGCCAGATGGTCAGAGAATACCTGGAAGAGATGCTTCTCCAGGGCGCTATGGGCTTGAGGCAACTTCACCCAGGTATGCGATTGAGCCCACTCTTTCTGCACGCTCCATCTATAGTGACCTCAACGGCTGCCCCATTGTCCCCCGTCAAGCTTCAGCTACCTGCTTGATGCTAGATCCAACTTCTCAGGGAATGGATGGGACAATGAATCGTGGAATTGTACAGCATCAGGAGAGTCCGTCAACTTTTGTCTCTATGACGGCACAGAAGGTACCATATGACCATGGGTTTGACCCTAACACCCAAGTTGCTGCACCTGCAAACGCACCCATATGTGCTTTACCTCAGCCTCAGACAGCAGTAGTAGGGACTCCTGCAATGATGGATCCCAGGAAGAATGCAGACCCAGAGTTCCTGGCATTCCTGCGTAGGGAAGGCATCTCTGAAAGCACCATCGCATCGCTGCTTCAGCAAGGCTTTGACTCCACCAGCATGCTGGCTGTCATGGAAGAGAATGACATACGCTCTGTGGCACCCAACTTGGGGCAGGCTCGAGTACTTTCCCGAATTGCCCTCACTTGCAAACGCCCTCTTGAGAGTACTATCAACACACCACAGGGCGCAGTGCGGGCACGCTCCAACAGCTTCAGTCACCGCAATGACGTGTACTTGCAACAGCAGAGCCTTGACCCCAGTATCATGCCTCAGCCCCCCAACGTCCTGCAGCCTGTCACAGCCCGGATGGGGGAGATGATGGGCAGGCGGCCCAACAGTGCTCCTTCACAACATCTCCTGGAAACTACCTCCTACCCCGGAGGTTCTCCTGGATGCTACCCAAATGGAACAGGGGGGTCCCCTAA
Source organism: Petrocephalus zakoni (assembly GCA_026774425.1). Taxonomy (NCBI): domain Eukaryota; kingdom Metazoa; phylum Chordata; class Actinopteri; order Osteoglossiformes; family Mormyridae; genus Petrocephalus; species Petrocephalus zakoni. The sequence continues at coordinate 8,885,617 of JAODKN010000063.1, forward strand.
CGCCATGCCCCAAACCCGACCAATATCAGCATATGCTGGCCAACCAGGTGCTTCCGTGTCCGCCTTGACGCCCATGAATGCCATGCAGCCGCAGCCTCTGGCCGCTATGCCAGCCGCACCCCCAAAGGTGTACTCTACCACCTACACGGTGCCCATGGAGTTGATGAAGAGGGACCGCACCATGCTGCCCATGTCCACCTTCCAAAATCTTCAGCCAAGCCCCCAGATGATGCGTAAGGTTGGGCCTCAGACGGAGAGCTCCCTGCTGCCTGCAGGTGCTAACCTCCAGACACAGAACACCAACATCCCCAACCAGAAGCTAAGCCGTCGTACCGGTCCTCCTGTTATCGTCTCGACCATGGCGTCTCCCGATTCAAGTAACGCTATAAAAGTTCTTCCTCGCCGCGCCACGTTCTGTGGCGACTGACTTCCTCTCCTTTGTGCTGTGTAAATGCTTCATCTTGTCTGGTTGTACCTTTCCTGTCCTTGTGTCTATGGCCCAAAGCAAAAACTCTGGAACTGAGTGGTAGTACATGAAGCAGAAAGAAGACTAATTCTATAGTCATACCATATCGGTAATATCTGGCATTTCAGGAGTGTATCGTGGTAGTAGTCGGTGATTTCACATGGATATGTACTACTTGAGTAGTCTTTTTATTTTTATGGATTTTTTTTTAACTTAGAGCAGCTGTGCTTGACTTTTCATTTTTCATAAGTCCCCAGTTTTTTCTGCCTTGTGCTTTTCCTACTGCTACCCTTCTTTTTATACAGCTTCTATAGTCCATGAAACTGGACTTTGCACCATAGAAAAGCGAAGTTAATTGGGGATCACTAAGATTACCTCCTTTGGAATTCCTTTGTACCGCGTTAAAGACGAGCGCATTCCTCGGGCTGCTGGCAGAGCCGTTATTAAAAATGCAGGAGGCTGATAGGTGAGGTCATTCCTTTTGAGAGGGCAACTGGCTGGTCACATGCAGAGTGAGATGTTTCCGATGCCTGTTCTGCAGTCTTGTATAGGTGTGATGCTTTATTTCCTTATTAGTTGGAGTGTCTAAAGATGAAAAATTGATTCCCCTGAACTGGAAAAAGAGAGCGGGTGATGCCTGTTTTCTGTCGGAACAGGTGTCCTTTTACTCTGTCCAGATATTGGAATTTTTTTTTTTTCTTTCTTACTATGGGGGGGGGGGGGGTGATTTTAGACTCAAGAGAATTGTTGAAGCACATCTCTTACAGTCAGGGCCTCTTTATATCTCACAGGATGGATGGCAGTAAGTGAAATGAACAAGTGCGCTTAGAGGATTTATTAATTAGAAGATGTATAATTAGTTAATATTTACCAATTAGTTTCCGATTATGGTTCTGCATGCTCTATGCAAACCTGGCAGCTGTGACCGAAAGATGGTGACACTTATCATTTTCCTATACTCCCGTAAACGTGACAATGGCTTTGCCAGTAGCTGACTGCCTTTTAGCAGCTGCCATTCTGTAATGACATTTTTGCGTGTTATAGATAGTGTGCAGTAATATAATACTTAGGTATTGAAGCAATAGTCTGCTGCATCAGTCAGTTAGTACTCCCCTACCACTGGAAGTTAATATGTGGGCATATAGCCTTTAATTTTAGTTTGTGGTATTTGTATTATTGTTTTTTCTTTTTTTCCTGATGAGACCTATTTGCAATACAATGACATGCATGTGTTACTGAAAACCGAGCAATTTATAAAACGTTTATTCTGTCGCGTTTTCCTCTGAAAAGTAAAAGGACCTCAGTTCTTTACCTGTGCTTTTTTTGTTCGTTAGTCGTTAATGGTGAGGTTTCTTGTAGCCTGTGAGTATCCTGTCAGATGCTAATAGGTTGGAGAAGACTTCTCATATTCTGAGAGAGTGGCGGTGGATTTCATTAAACAATTTCCTCTTGCCAACAGGCTTGTGTGGTATCAGACACATTGCCAAGGCTTGAAAAGGATTTTAAAAGTGTCCTTGCAAGTGCAGCCTCCCCCACAAATCCACAGCAGATCTCTCTTCTCATAGGCCGTCTGCAGCGATTACCTCAAGTCAAACATTTTTCCAGGACAGCAAACTCATTTGCATGGGCTGACGTTCGTTGCTCCAGTAATTTCATCTGTTAATGGACAGCCCACAAAGCCGATCTGAGAGCATGTTTCTTAATTGTGTGTTGCTAGGCAACCTGGGTTTTGGTTGTAATCACAGAAAGATTATCTTAGTATTCAAGTAACAGCCAAGGGTTTTCATCAAGTGGGGACCTGTGGAAAATTGCTTTCGAATTTGCATTTTTGTTTTGTTAAATTAGCTTAAGCTTTAAAGGGCAGAAATAAAAGAGAAATGTGCTTTATTTACACAATATGTTGATCTTTAAGTAGTTCAACATTTTTTAACCGCTAAATCCAGATAAAGTTTATTACGGTGAGTCATCAATCACCTTTAAGATACAGAGATATTATGATATTTGTATTTATTACTTAAAATTAGCATGCTTTTCTTGTGATTCTTAATTTTAGATTTGCATGCCGAGATTTACTGCTGTGCTGTCGAGCTGATTGAAATGCTACTTGGGATTTCCATGAAAATAACATTTCCAACACTTAAGGACAGAAATGCATAGTACTGCTTTGGGGGGGGGGGGGATGTCAGGGATGTAAAAGCCCCCTCTACAAGGGCCTTCCCCTCTGTGTTAGCTAATGCCATAAGCAGCTCATTAATAATGCTATTACATGGCCAAGTCTGAGGTTTCAGGATGCAGTTCCCGACATCTCACTGAAAAAAGCACCATGGCTATGGATGTGTCTAGCAGCCAACGTGGAAGCACAGCAGGTCAGTGTCGCATTGTACTCGGGCTTCTGATTAGCCGCCATTGCTACTTGGGGCTCTTGAAGACGTCAACAGTAACTGATGACTGTAGAGGTTGTGCTTCGATGGGGAGGGGAGCGTTTAATCTTCCCGTTTGGACAGAATGAGGGAGCGTGCTGGGTTGTGTTCTCCGGGGGAAGGTCTCGCTGTGTGCATTCATCACGCCGTTTACTTTGGGAGCCATTCAGGAGCATCTCCGCACGATGCGCTCCAGTGTCCTTGGTCCCTTGTTCATAGCCATGTCACATCATACGAAAACGTTCTGTAATTCTGATAAGGCTAGCACATGACTGAGCGAGGTAGCGTCTGTCTCTAACAGCTTCAAGGTTGTAGATTATAGCTCCGCCCCCAGCTCTGTTTGTGTGCTTGTCATTCCCATGTTTATCAAGGTTTTACAACATACACATTTTAGTAGCAAGAAGAACTGGTAAATGTGTCTTAAATGCCTTAAGTTTATGCCTGTTTTATCTGATGGGCTGGTAAGTTCTGTCAGGTGTACCCTACCTTACCTCCTAAGCTTACCAGGGAAAGTGGTTATTGGCAACAGGTGTATGAATGATTCTGATAATGTTTGTGTTTGTGTGTGTGTGCATGTGTGTGTGTGTGTATGTATGTGTGTATATATATATATATATATATAACGTATATGTTTATTCATATATATTAATCTATAAACATATATAAAAATCTGTATAGGAATGAATGGAGTGTGCCTGTAATGATAGGAATACATTGACTGTGTGTATATATGATCTGTGCTTCTTTGAATTAGTGATTCATCTGTTGCATTGTTTTCATGATTCTTAAGAAAAGTTCAGTATGCATATATGGGGGAAAGAGAACATAGCCCATATGTTTCATTGTGGGTATGTTTGAAGAGTAGTAATTGTAGTTATTGGGATAGAGAGAAGCCAGTATCTCCTGTTGGATGGTGATTTAGAGGGCCTTTTTATTGCTGTTAGTCAGGGAATGGATCTGGAAACTTTATCTGGGCAATATCTGTTTTACAGTTTTGCATATGGTGCACTTGATGTTATGTCCTGTGGTCAGAAATGCTCATCTCTTATCGCAGGGTGTCTAAATTTGGCAGCCTCTCTGCTGTCTGGACAGAATCCTTTAGAAGGCCATGTTGAGTTACTCTATCCTGTTAAAAGAACTACATCACTGGACACCCAGCCAATTCCATTCTGGTCAACCAAGGCACGTGAAAATACAGAAATGTATAGTATAAAACACTTTCATCACTGTGGCTTTGAAGTCCCGTCTAATCAGATTCCTGTATAAATTAAGTGCAGGGGCTGTCCCAGCTAGCAAGTCCTGTCTATTGGGGGAAATGGTGTAGAAAAGTATGTAGAGAGCTGCTGTGGGGAGAATCCAGGAGGTTTGCTACTAGCTGTCTGCTTTCCAGATTGACCCATCGTAACTGTATAATCCTGCAGAAATGAATGAATGAAAGAAGCCTCGTACCAGGATGGTACACATACTTACGGGCTCTGAACAAATAAAACCCTATTGTGTAATCCCGTGTTCCATCTTTACTCCTCTTGCCCCAAATGTTTGATACTTGGAATTAAATTGTCAGGATGCAAAGTGAGTATATTATATACTAGAAGGGTCGCTAAAATTTAAAAATGAAAAGTGTTTTCGGTCTCTCAGAACTTCATTGGAAATGTCCTTCCCTTTGGCTTTCTTAATCTTCCCAAATCATTCCCAGGATTAGCATAAGGATTAAAGGCTTTAGAGGGCAAGTCAGTTCTTAAGTTTAAAAAAAAAAAGAGAGAGAAAATACTGAATGGACAAACGACCATGTAGGATTTTGCCTGCATGTCTGACATTTATGTGGCGACTCCACCACAAAAATATACTGGCCCGTCATTCATGTCTTGTGGCCAGTCCGTGACCGAGAAGAACCATGTTAACTCTTCTGTTGCTTCATTGGCTCTTCAGCTTTTTGGCATCCATTCAGGTGCATGCTGGGTATTTGACAGAAAGGAACTGACACCGAATTCCCCGCTTCTGTTATCCTACCTGCACTGCTACGATGACGGACTTTCAACACATTCATGTTTGAAATGCACTGACCATTTTGTTAAGTCTCACTAGTAAACCTGCATCTCGTTTCCCGTATACTGAATGGCCTCATGCTTAAATATGTAATGCAGCGCAGGGATTTCCTGTCTCGGGAGTCAACAACAGATGATATATACACAAATACACTCTGAAAGAGGTGGTTCAGGAAACAACGACAAATTGGTTACATTTGTACATCCATCAGTGGGAAAGAGACTGAGAAAAATATGCGTACCTCACCAAGAAATCCTTTGTTTCCCATCTCATTCTCTCTGCCGGGCAGGTCACCCTGAATAATTCATCTGCGGCAAATGAAAACCTCATGGACATTACCATGCTAGCCTAACCTTGTGCTTTGTGAAATGGGACGGAGGCACTCGGCAGTCGAAGACACACACCTTCTCGTCTTCCTTCTTCATTTGCACTTCGGCCATTCAGAAGGTTCCACCTTTGCATTTCGAAATGCAGTTTTACAAAGGTTATTGTAATGAAACCAATTATATATTTCCATCTCTCTTCCCAGTCACCTTCACTTAACGTGTCCTTTTGGGTAGAAAATGAAGCAGAAAAAGACCTTGCTATCTCAAAAAACACTCTATACTGTGTGTCAAAATGGCGTATACAGAAGGCTGTTAAAGGGTTATGCGGATTGATTTTTAAGGTGTATAGTGCATTATTCAGCGATGCTTTTCTTATCTTGAACCCAACACTTTAGCTCACCGTTGACATAGATTTGTTAACGTTTCGAGAAAATTTAAGCTAATCTGTTACAGTGCATTAGGTCCTCTGCCAACCAGAAGTGGTCTTATTGTGCAGGAGCGCATATCATGGTGATTTAAACTGCTAGGATTGTATTGTTAGCTATTGGTTTTTTTTGTTATTTTGTCTTTAGGGTACTTACCATTATTTTCCATTAGCCGTCTTAGTATTCCTCTGCGTGGTGCCTGCAGGGGTTTTTAATGAGGGGAATCTGAATCTAGTTGCCTTGGAAAAGGGTTCGTAAAGCTGGACAAAAAAAAAAAGATTTGTAGAGGGGAAGTCATAAACGAATACCAAAATACAGAAGTGTGCAAGGAAGCACGTTTTGTGGGGAACGCGTAGCATTTCGCCAGTAACAGAGGAAATAAAATGCATCTTGTCATTAGAAACAGATGTGTTTTGGTTGCCCGCTTTCTTTTAAACAACTAAACTCCCTGCACAGATTTGTGTGTTTTCTGGCCTTGGCGGTTGAAAGTCATTATGGACACTGGTAGTTTGTAGTGCTTTATAATGGCTGATATCAGCTGGCACTTTCTACTCTCCGGAAAATATCCCAAGCTGGATTGTAATTTATTAGAGAAAAAAAAATGCTTTTAGCACTTTGGACCACGTAAATAGATGCCCGAGTCCAGCTTGGATTCTGATAGCTTTTATTTGGTCTAGGTCTAAGTGTTGAAAAGTAAACCAGCTTTGAGTATAGGCCATTTGTTTTTTTTTTTTTTACATTTTACCTTTTAAACACATCTGTCTGAGCATATACAACGTTTGCTCAATATCATTAAGTATTCTCATTATTTATGGTGCCTTTTTCAAAGACCTTAGCTCGCCTTAACTATGTTACTTACCAAAATAGTGTGGGAAAAAGGATTGTTTTAATTTTCCCATCATAAAAAAATTTGGCACATGGGACTGTGTATGAATTCTAACACATTATGTAGCATATTTACCAATCATATTCTTGTCATGTTTTCTTATACATTAAAATACTCTGTGCCTTACTGCTGCGCAATATGCATCAATATATAAAGAATGTTTTGCTGCACTGCTCCTCGTCTGTCAGGGATTTCAGCCTGAATGTTGAGAGATCAGACCCTACCATGTAACATATCTCTCACCTGTGTTTACTGTGGGAGAGCTCCATCTGTTTGCGAAATGTTTCTGCAATATCACTTGCAGAGCATGTTTGCTTTCATTATGATAAAATGGCCGGAGTGTACAGCTGCGCTAAGTAAGTTCTTTTGATGCTGTAATCGTATCCCTCCCGGGGCACCGCGGAGCCTGATGTGTGCGTGGAAGCCCAGCTGTGTTGTGTGGGATAGCTGGACGCCAGTGGGTGGAACTCACCGGCAGGGGGTTGCAGGGTGTTGGGCGTCGGACGTGTATTCCGGGACTGTGTTGTGAGTTGGGGGGGCAGTGTTATGCCACTGGGGGCGTGCTGCTGGCGAGCTTCATCCTTTCTGTTAGGCCAGATGGCTTCTGTCAACTTGGAAGGGGGGGGGGGGGACCGCGAGAACTCTTCCCTGAGAGAATTCTTCTGAATGTCAGTTTCCACATTTATATAAACCGATTGTCCTCCTTTTGTCCTCCCTTCTCCCAATCTTTTTGGATAAACCT
>JAODKN010000063.1:8912923-8930922 GCA_026774425.1 Petrocephalus zakoni
TTCACAATCAAGCAGGTGGGCATTAGCATTGTGCTAGGCTATGCTAAATGTAAACTTACTTCCGAATATGTGGATCTTTCATCACAAGGAGGGATATAGGCTAACTCTTCCTGTCTTGTACCTGTTGGTACAAGGAAGCCTAATTATATGTAAAATTGTTTGTTTGCTGTCGGAAGAGTGTATAAAGGCCCAGGTCTCAGGAAGAGATTATAGCAGGCCTAAGACGACCACTAGCTAGCTGCCGCTGTCTTGGAATATTGATTCAGTTGATATTGATTTCACTTGAATGCTTATTGCTGTTTTTCTACTATTAACCAATAGTTTTTGTTTCATCCTTTGCAATTTGCATAGTTTAGTATCCCTCAAATTCACAATTGGTTCTCGGTCGGATCACGGTTGGTTCTTCACACAGATGCGGCAGGGAGCCTTCCTGGTGAACACAGCCAGGGGCGGCCTGGTGGACGAGAAGGCCCTGACCCAGGCCCTGAAGGAGGGCCGGATACGTGGCGCTGCCCTGGACGTCCATGAAACGGAGCCATTCACGTGAGGAAGGGGGGGTAGTGGTTGGGGATCAAGGCGGATTGCTAGCTACCAGATGAGAGTTCAATCTGCTTTGGCTTTTATGAGAAAAGCTTAGCTACTTAATTGGATCAGTGGTTACACTGTGATTATGAAGTCAACTGTGTCATTACGTATGCTACACAGTGTTGCTCTTATTCTGTAGTGCTGCCAGGCTTCACATTGTCCAAGGACAATAGTGTGGCATGTGTACAAATGGGGTTAACAATGTGATGCCTTTGCAATACAAAACAAAGAAAATGGTGTAATATTGTACAGTAAATGAGACCAATAAGTACACGATGACTATTAAATTACAGTTAAGCAGGTAGATGACTGATAATGGATATTACATCTATTTAACGTAATTTTACTATATATGTATGTACTATGCAAAAGTCTAAGGCGGTGAAAGAAAATGTTTAGTTATCTAGGTAGTATGTGCATATTTGCTCGGAAGAAAAACAATTTAATATTAGAACTTATGCAAATTAATGATAAAACAATAAAAAAACTAAGTTACTGATATTTTGTTGGATGGCGGTTTTGAAAGGGCTAAGCCATCACACTTTCACAGACATAATATCATATTTTACATCAACCTAAAGATCATTTAAAATTTAAGAATTGCACATAACTGTATATATAACATGCAAGTTATTTTCTGGCTGAATTATTGATTAGATTAAGAACGTACTGAAGAGCGATGACACATAGGAGCATCACACTGAAACACTAATTGTTGGCCTGTAGATGTTTCCTTTTTTAAATGCTAATCTCACATTTATATGGAAAGGTTCTGCTTTATAATTGGCCACATGACGTTAGATGTTACGTTTGCCTGATCTGAAAGTGAAAGAGGGGTAGCAAAAGTCTCCCGCTAAAACGCACAGCATCGACTGCTCCCTCGAAGAGCCGTGTGGCCGACAGGAAGGGCCTGTCCAGCTCCAGAGGCCGGAGCGGGACAGAAGTTAGCAGCTGTGGGCAGGATGCTGTAAGGTCCAGGAAGGAGAGAGAAAGAGCTGTGATTTTGATCACTAAGCAACAGTAATATATGGTGTGCATTTTAAGGTCAGTAAGAAAGTTATGTTACGTTATACGGTGGCTCAGTAGGTAGCACTGTAGGGTTGTAGGTTTGACTCCTTCCGCTGACTGTGTGTGGAGTTTGCATGTTTTCATGTCTGTGTGGGTTTCCTCTCAAAGTCAAAAAGACATACGATTCATCCTGGTGATTATGGTCTTTAGACAGTCCGTAGTGTGTGCCCTGTGACGGACTGATACCTAATTCAGGGTGTTCCCCCACCTTCTGACCCACCCTTAGCCTGTACTGGATACGCATGTAGGGGAGGTTAATGGGGTCAGGGTTCAAGTCTCCGCCCAGGCTTCTTGTGTATGGAGTTTTTGTGTTGTTTTTTCCCGGTTCCTCCAGGTTCTCCAGCTTCCCACCCCACTGTCTAAAAACATGCTGAGTTGAATTTGAGTTGCCAAATTGTCCCTAAGAGCGAATGGTGTGTGTAGGTGTGTGTACCCTGTGATGGGTTGGCGCCCCATCCCGGCTAATTGGATGGATGGATGGATGGATGGATGGAAGAACTAATAAATAATGATTGCAAACCTGTCGTTTTCCTCACTGAAGCTTTTCCCAGGGCCCCCTGAAAGATGCGCCTAACCTGATCTGCACCCCCCACACGGCCTGGTACAGTGAGCAGGCCTCCCTCGAGATGCGGGAAGCAGCGGCCACTGAGATCCGCCGGGCTATCACAGGTGTGTTCCTCTCCAGCACACTGCCCCCGGCCACGCTGCCGCATGGACTGAACCAAGACGTTATGCAGAAGCTTGTGTTTTGCAAGTCATCAGAAATAGCTTAAAAAATATGTATAGGTTTAAAAATGAATTATATATAAAAAAGGCAATATGTTAGTCACTTTAAATATATAATAAACACACATACCTTAATGATTTGCACATCTGCTTAATATACATTCTGTAATCTCACATGAATATTACAAGCATTTATTAATATCAGTTGGTGTTCTAATGATTGTATTATATTTTTGCCACAATAGCTATGAATGTCCCTCAGCTACATGAATAAAATTTAAATCTAAATTATTTTGTGTAACCCTTTCCACCTGGGCCCCCTAGCTATGCCCCCTCCCCCCCCAATTTAAAGGTATCCTTTAATTGATGCCATCATTAGTTTATGTAAAACACGTGGGAGGGCAAGCCTTTGGGTAGAACTGGAAGCTATAATGATATTCATTTGAAATTATTCATTTGATTCATACATATCTGGATTCAGCTTAATTTAATCATCTTTGCAGTATGTCGTCGTATAATTCTCTTGCCGTTTTGGAGGTTTGTTTGATTTTATTGAACGTTTTATTTTGCCTGTGCCTCTCTGTCACAAACCAAGGCCGCATTCCTGACAGCCTAAGAAACTGTGTCAACAAGGAGTTCTTTGTCACCACAGCTCCCTGGTCAGTAATTGACCAGCAAGTTCATCCTGAGCTCAATGGCGCCGCCTACAGGTGAGATGCGAACGCACGCCGCTCGACGAGTCTCATTCTGTCGTTCACGCGTTTGCGGTTGTACACCATTCATACGTAGCTGTAGACAAGCTCTGGGACACGGTAACATGGACCGCAAGGCGTAATCTCTCTGCGAAGGGCGTCTTAAGTGAGGGAGGGTTTTTGATGGCCGCCATCTGATTGCAGATCTCGGCAGTGCCGTGGGTGGATTTTGTTTTTCCATCTCGCACATCCTCCTTGTCAACATTAGGCGGTTTTTCTGTGCTCCTCCATGCCTCACACGGACTGACTGCTTTTCTCACACAGCCGAGTGAACCAAACCCTACACGCCATAGCACCCGGTGGTCTCCAAGACAAATTAAATACCTAAATCAGAACCAGGTAAATACTCTGGCCAATAGTCTGTCTTGGCTGGTTAAGAATAGTATTTTTTTTTCTTGTATGTTTTATTGCTGCATTGCTAATTCAATAACCCCCCCCCCCCACCCCCACTCTGCACAGGAATGTACACCTCTGTGCATTTCTGTCTCAAAAACAACACGAAAACAACATATATGTATTCAGTGCCAGCATAATCAGCTTAAAATACATCACTGAATTCAAATCAGGATAACAGTTTCAGTGTAGTCAGTGCTTGCTAATCTTGGCCATCACAGACATCCTTTATATAAACATTCAGGTTTGATATGACAGAGCACCGGTACATAAGACTGCCTGCACAAGATCTCTACTATCCCCATACACACTCTTACATGGATTGTTTCCATGTTCATGAATCCCATGCTTTAAATTTTGAATGCATCACGAATGGACAAAGGCAACTGTGTGTTTAGTCTGGTGAGGCTCATCGATTTTAAAAGGATTTCGGTTAAGCCCACAGAGATGCAGCCTTGGCAGAAATGCATTCAGACCAGTCACTTTTGTTGCAGAATGGCTCCCGTCGTTGTTAGCGTCTCGTACTGTAGACACCTGCATTGCGGGTGAACCGATGCCGAATACACGTTATGCAAGATGTGCACATAATTCGCTTCCAGTGCCACTCTTGGAAAGTGTCGTCGAGCAGGATCTCTATTGTACACAGTAATTATAGCATCCTTGAGCAGCAGTGCGGTCATTAGCCAGCAAGGACTTTTACCTTGGCATTCAATAAAAACACACTGGGACATACTGGTGGGGGGGAAACAACAGTTTTCACTGCGGGTTATTTGCTGAGGTTGAAGTCTAGGACTTTGGAGAGTGTGTGCCAAAATGTATGCCCTGCAATGCACCACTCCAGTCTCCTAATGGGCGGTCGCTGGCCAATCACAGTGCTGTTTGTTACCTTTAATAGGACCTACTGTGTGTCACCTTTTCACAGGTACCCTCCGGGCGTGGTGGGCGTGGCCCCAGGAGGCATTCCCGGGGCGATGGAAGGCATTGTGCCCGGGGGGCTGTCGATGGCTCATACCTTGCCCACCGGCGCACACCCCACACAGGCCCCCTCACCCAACCAGCCCCCCAAACATGGTGACACACGGGAGCACCTGACCGAGCAATAGCATTAGACCAGGAACGCTGACAACAATACTCGACCGGGACCAAGAGACAGTGAACCATACCCTCTGCCACTCCGCACTGGGAGCCACAACATGTTCCACGGATTTCTATCATTTGTTTTGGTCTTTCTTTCTTTTGTTTTTGGTTCAGTGTAATATATATATTTTTTTTGGGAATGCCCCCTTTCTTGGACCTGTTGATAGCACACAGACAGAGCAAGGCTGCTCTGTGAGCTATTGGGAGACTGTCTCACCCCCCCATCCCCCCAACTTACCCCAAACCCGCCCACCCCCTACCCCTTGTGGGATGACCTGCTACTCCTGCTTGTAGAAGACGGGACAGCTCAGAAGAATGAGGACGTCATCGGCTCTGGAACCTGCCTCTTTCAGCGTCTGCACCAACCCTGCCCCTAAACTCATAGCCACCGTTCATATCAGTCATGTGTCTTTGTGTTTTCTTTATTCGGTTTTTAACCCCTCCGGAGTAAACGTTTGTTTTTCAGTGTGGGGGGGGAAAAAAAAGAATATTAAAGAAAATTATATTATATATATATTTATCAGACGATAAAAAGGAAATAAAGATTGCTCCCAGCAGCAGCAATCAGCAGTGTGAACTTTAACCCTTTCCTGGCCACACGCCGTTGCCATTAAAAGTCAGCCATCAGTCTTCAAAATACCAGCCGCAATCCAACCACGATTCTGATGTGCAGCAAACCAGTGATCATATTCTTCCAGTCTTATAACACGTCAATAGACAATCTTATTTATCTCTATTACCAAGCATCTTGGAACAAGCCATGTGTATTCTTACAGAAAGAGAATTTATTTACATAATGTTGATTTATGGAATTTTTTTTGCCCAGTGTCACTGACATTGGAGATGGATTAGATGTTACCCTCTTTAAATTATTGATTGCGTGAGTTTAATATAACTTGATAGGGACTTAATGATTGATAGCCTGCATTATCTATGGTGATGGTCAGAGCAGTGTGGCTTTCTGAAAAATGTTTGGAAAACCAGTGGTTTGTTCAACAGTCATGCCTCTTAGCCACACAGGGACACTTGATTTAAAATTTCTAATTCCGTATAATTTAGAAAAAGCCTGGCTCATGTGTATGTTACTCATTTTTTTATTGGAATCAGAGACTCATGTAATTTTTGGTGTACATTGTGTACAGAACACCAAAATATGAACCATTCCAGGAAGCTTGCCTCTAGATTTTAATCAACTTTCAGTTGGTCTGTATTTGGTAATCTCCCATTTTTCAGAGTTTAGTGTGTTTGCTTCCCGTTTGATCGTCTTTTCCCCCCCCTTTTTCTGTCTCGCAATGCCTCACTGTGGATGGGAAAGCGTTAAAGTTCTTTTTTTTTTTTTAAACTGACTCAGGAAAATGGATTATTTTTTCCCCAAAATTTTTGTCTGAGAAAAATGAAAAGGAAAAAAAAAAAGTCTGAATATATTTTACTTTGTTCCCACTCCTTGTCTTCATTGTGTTATTTTTTTTATATAACAAACATCCCATGTTTTTTGGTGTTAATTGTTTTTCAGAGTCCTGTTAGATTTGTATTGCATAGTTAAATGTTCTTATAAGCATAGTTTTCTTTCGTGGGCCGTCCTCTTTTCCGTTTCAGTGAAAGCCAGTCGAACATCTCGGAGGTGCTGGGTGCTCTGAGCAAACGCAGATCTTTCTAGTGTCCCCACAATAGCAAAAACAAGGCTGCCAGTGGCATGTTTGGATTTTAGTGTGAGTATTTGTATTTGTTTCTTGTATAAGGTGGACATTTAGCATTCGGTGCAGTTCAAATAAAAAAATACAGCTCTGAAACTGTATCATGTGAAATGTCTTTATTCACTCAAACACACACACACACACACACATAATGGATACATAATATCAATGTTAGCTTAGCAAAATGATATCCACTTTCCCCCCAAAACACTTAACAATACCTTAATTTTAAAAGGCAGAGTGGTGACTCATTAAAAATGTATGACTATTTAATCATCAATTTGTTTCCAACTCATCTGTAAATTATGCAACATTTACATGCTATGGTAATTAACCACCTTTGAGAGTATCACATGTACACCGGAAAGCAGTGTTTAAAAGTGCTTCAGTATCCAATATCATAGCTGTCAAAATGCAAATTTAATTTTGCGGGTAGATATTACCCTTGGCCTCTCTCGTATGTAATTTCCAGAAGGGGGCACTGTTATACAGTCTTATAGTCTGTAAGCCTTGCAAAACAAGTAAATGTATGGATTTTCTGAGTTTTAGTAACTGAATATTTATAAATGTAACACATTTATAAATACAAATGAACATGTGGGATGAAGAAGGGTAAATGGGGCATTTTAAAGCCTCCGGTGTCGTAAAGTCAGTATCAACACGTCCTTTATCTAATGCAAGACAAAGGGGTGTCTGGGAATTTGACTCACTAGTAACAGTTTATGTGGTTAGAAAGTCCTGCACCCTCATAATGACGTAAGAAGCATGAGGGAAAGATTTTGGGCAATTTAGCCGTCACACCTCTGTGGCTGCTCTACTCCAGACCTGGGCGTAAAGGCTGTTCTGACTACTCAGATACTCCCAAAGCAGGATTCAATCTCCCTGTGCACTCAGTGCTAGCCTATTTCCGACCATCCAATCAATGCACTGTTCTTTTCAGTTTATACTGAATTCTATTTGGATTGCTGCTTCATTTCATACACCCTCTGTGAACTTACAAAACATAAAATTAATTAGTCAGCCTGATGATCATTTAAGGATGCAACGATTGCTAAATCCTGCATTACAATTTAAAATAAAAAGTAAAAAAAAAAAAAACGCACAAGTAAAAAAACACTGCTATATTAGCAGGGCACAACAGTACTCTCCATACTGAAAGAGAAAAACAGTGGCTTGCGAGGGTAACAGACCAAATAAATGAATTGCTGGCAGCACTGACGAAACAGCAGTATGTTTTTAATCTCAGCTGGAAGACCAGTGATGCAGTTGTGAAAGCTAGCTACTCCGATGGTGGGTTTCTGAAGGAATGTGCGCCTGCAAGCGTCAGACTTTTGCCGATATAACGGGAAATGCACTTGCGGAGCGGATTCCAGATTTTGCTTATTTTTATGCATTTTTTTTCCTGCACCACACACTGAATGGTGATTAACTGCACAGAACGTTCCGTTTGTCTCAGTTTATTACCAGACATCATTGATTGTTATACCAGTATCATTATAACAGTAAACACATTTTGATCAGGACCATGAGTCAGTAATCAGTAAGACAAGCTCATATGGGGGGAGGACATTAACATTAACAAAAGCCCCAGTTATGATAGAATTGAGGCCAATGTTGCCCCCCCCCCATTCTAATGCAAGGGTCAATATAACCTTTTGAGGTACTGTTAATTAGTCACACTTGGATTTGGTGCAGTGATTTTTACATGAATAGTAATTAAACAATGTAAAAATTTGAACACAAGTAAACAAAAAATTGTTTCCCCGCCAAATGCATTGGCATTTGAAAAGGTTACACTATTGATCGGTGAAGGTAAAGGGATTTATTACGTCAATATATACAGCACATAATGGTGTGTCAAATAAAGTCGTAATTAAATAAAGTCGTGAAATCCGGAATCTACCAATGATCCTACCTTAAATATTAAACAAACATGCAGACACCCACAGTTAAAGGGTAAATGCTGGATATCATCATTGAACTGAATTTTTAATACTGAATGAAATTGCACTTAACTTGAAATAATTAAAAAAAAGTATTTTGCATAAATACAATGCAAACAAGTACAAAGTATTTTCATCCATCAAATGAAGCTAAAAAATATAAATGAGTATGACTTCACGTTTTTGCTTTGGTGTTATATTGTTGCAAGAATCGAGATTGGTGTAAAATTATTAGAATTAAGATAACAGTAAAAAAAATAACACAAGCTGGAAATTTAAGGACCAGACAGAGAAAAAGTATTGGCAAGAAATCAAGAATTCTAATTTAATACAAATAAATTACTATTAAGTATTCCCCTCCCCACAAATATATGCGCCAAGTTGAAGCATTAGACTGAGGTACAGAATTCATGCTGAAATGTTCTCAAAATGAAGATTGTTCTCAGTGCAAAATAACAGCCACCAAGACTGAAAAAAAAACAGTCTTCAATTCAGTCATGAAAATAATGTAGAGGAACGATCTAACCATCGATGGGTTAAATAGGCAGGTATTCAGGTAGTCAGGTAATGTTTATAGGGGATGTTTTAAATGGCTCAACTAAAGGGCAACCTTCACAATAAAACAGAATATTCAATTTCTTCATTTAATAATAGTCTTGTATTCAGGCAAATATATAACTCATATTTAATTCTATTACAAATGTGCATTACTAGGAATAAAAATATCAATATCATACTATTTCCTCAGAGGGAGTACTCTGATCTGCAAATGCTACGTGGTCCCCCAGATAACACAAAAGGGGAGCCAACTGAAAATCTTAAATTGTGCTTTTTGAGCTCTATAATAAATTAATATAAATTCTGCTGTATGCTCATGTTTCCTTCTTTGACAAAACACTTTTAATCATATGTGTTACACTAAAGAGACAGGGCACAGGACAGCCAGTCAATTGCTTGTGTAAATAACTTTAGAATCCCTGACCTTGAATGCTTGGTTCAAATCAACTAGGCTGTTTTCTTGAAGCAAAGCATGTAACTCTGTAAGTCGTCAGCTTTTGGGGTTTTTGGCCATTTACATCATAAGTCTAGGATTTAAGTAGATGGCATACAGCAATTTCCCTTGACCGAGGAGTAAAAGGAAAAATGGAGGCTTAGGAATCATCGCAGTTTTACCCAGACCATTGCACCTTACTCCCTCAGTACCCAGGATCATCCACAAGACCTCATGTGTCCTCATCCTCATCCTCCTCTTCACCGTCCGACAGAGCGGTGCAGGGTTGGATCTGCCGGTAGCCATCCAGCCACCTATCCAGCATCTGTGCGACGAGCGGGTGGGTCCTCCTACGGGAGCTCTTCTGCAGCGCCACCAGCAGGCCGCCCTCAGTTACACAGCAGTCCAGCCACTCCCGTAGCAGCCTTTCCTGCCGCTCCTCGCTCCCCATCTAGAAACAGAGGTCAAAGGTCAACGGTTAGCCCTCTTCACCAGACTCAAACACCATCACCGGCTTCTCAGGCATCAGCAGCATTAAAGCTCAAAAATGGCCTACAAGAAGAATGCTGGTTCATTTCCTGGCAGAGAAGTTTATAGTGCATCTAGTGCCAATTATTAATTGAAGTGTTAAATGCCTAAAGTGTAAAACTGTGTAATATGTGCAAATGCACAATAAACCGAAAAGGAAAAGCATTCATATTCAGATACACCTATATATACAGTTTCCGGCATCAAAGTACAGACTTGAATACTGCGATGCTGCTATAAGAAACAGGATTATGGAGCACTGATATTTATGCTGGTGATGCACGCTTTCTTTAGCAACTACTGTAGATGTGACAGTTGACTGCTATAAGTATGTCATTGCTTCTGCAGTGTTTATTTAGAAGTCAGCCTCCTTCATGAAACTAATCTGCAGCCAGCCCCTTGTCTGTATTTTACTTTCAATATAATCATACTTAAATCATACTTAATTACCAAAGAAATGTGTATCAGGAAGATCTAATTATTTCATAAAATATGACTGACTAGATTTTAAATCCCACCCCCAGTCAATATGTGTAGACTGTGTTCATGAGAATGAATGTGTTCATTCTCAAAAGAGGGACTCACTGCTCCCCTGAAACCGACCCCAGGCCGTACTGTACTGATTGCTGGATATTGCAAGGACGGAAGACTGACTCAAAGACTATAAGCAGATACCCAACACAGACCACAGGCTGTATTGTACTGATTGTTGGATATTGGATGGAAGGATAGAAGACTGACTCAAAGACTATAAGCAGACACCCAACACAGACCACAGGCTGTATTGTACTGATTGTTGGATATTGGAAGGACGGAAGACTGACTCAAAGACTATAAGCAGACACCCGACACAGACCATAGGCTTAAGTAAGAGTATAGATCAAAGGGGATATTTTCAGAGAAAAACCGGGAGTGTACAGTTTCTTCCTTAGCAGTGTTTCCCAATCCAGTCCTCAGGGTCCCCCAGACAGTCCACGTTTTTGGTCTGAGAGGGAGCAAAAACACGGACTACCTGGGGGTCCCCAAAGACCAGGTTGGGGAACACTGGTTTGCTGTTTAAAATAGGAAAATGATTATATAAAATCATTACATGCTGTGGTCGAAAATAGAATCACTCAGGCTTCCATGAACTTTGAAGTTTAGGCCTCACCTCTGGGGCTGAGAGGAAGTGGACATGTAACAACTTCCTCTCACTGTCCACCAGCGGCAAGAAGATGACAGTGACGTCATCGTCCACGTTGGGGTTGGCGCCTGCACCTTGGCTGTCATAGCTGTCGTTCTCCATGGCAACCAGGGCCGTGAAGTGGCCCCTCGTGTAACCAAGGGCGATGGGGTTCTTCCAGCAGAAGCTCTGCTCCCACAGCAAGGGTAGGTAAACGCCTTGGAGAAGAAATAAGAACAGAGATAAACCCAAACTTTAACGTGGCAAATGGTCTCTTTTCCACTTCTAGCCTACATGAAAAGACTATCTGTGCCTGGATCATGAATAACTGCCGCATAATGCACAGCAATGTTTTACTAACAAGTACTGCACTGGCTATACAATCCCACTTATGACACATGCCGGAAACATCCTCCATTAGCGTAATATCAGGCTGCATTAGCACTGACTGCAAATTACAAGCAGACTGTTTTTACAGCATGTCTCTCTGGAACTCCCCTGTGTGCCCACCATACTTTTCTGCAATGACCAACACATGCTCAACAAAAAAAAAATTATAAAATAATGAGCAAGATGGACTGTGTTTTTATAAATGTATCCTTTAATTAAATTCTTGAAAAAGGCAGCAGATTTTCAGTCCATTTTGCACTATTGTTACATCAATATAGGCTCTGTTCAGTATCTGTAATATAAAAAATGTCATAAATATTGTTCTTAGATCAGTATCATAACTCTAATGCAGGGTTCCCCAACTGTGGTCCTGCAGGTTTCCCAAATTCCCTGCTCAACCACAGCTAAATCAGCTAATTACCAGGTTTAGTAGGAGTGTCTGAACAGGGAAATTGCAAACTGTGTTGGATGCAATTTCGTTGAATGCAAGTTTACCCCATCACCCCCAGGAAAGATGTTATGGGGAAAATTACTGAACGTCAAACATAACAAAGTATTAATGATCAGTGATGTGTTGAAGGCCATTTGTTTCAAGACCAAGACAAGATCAAGACTCAGCCAACCCAAGATCAAGGCAAGACCAAAACAAGATCAAGACTTTTAATCAAGACCAAAATAAGACTAAGACTTGAAAATTCAGAATCACAATTTTTTGGTAGAGTGCCCCCATATTGGGGTTATATTTTCATTTATGCAATTCCAAAAGTCCCTATTATTTAAAAATAATATTGCACATATAATGCATAAATATGTACAATAATGCACATATTTATATGAACTGATGATCAAAAAATTCTTCTTGGTTAATTTTTTATTATATTTTTTGCATGTATAACATTTTGTTCATTCAGTTTTAAGTATAAATTTAAGTATAACATTTTCGTCAGCCTACATGTAAGTAGTAAGTAGTAATACATTTGAATGTAAATTACATTTATTGCATTGTGATGAATGCTCAAAACTTGCTCAAAATCCCTTCCAAGCAGCCCCTGCACCCTCTGAAGCTGCCCAATAGCATTAAACCGCTGGGGTAGCTGGGAGATGTAGTACATTTTAAGTAGCGCTGCTACAAGAGGACAGCGCAGGAAAATTAATATCCGCATACTGAGGGGAAAGAAGTATATTTGCATGTCGATTCAGATAATATGTTTTGTAATATTTTGCAAGTTATGGCCAAGACCAAGACAAGGGGACGAGGCCGAGATCAGGTTGAGCGGTCTCAGGGCGGGACGAGGCCGAGATCAGGTCGAGCGTTTTTTTTTTTTTTTTTAATTCTTTCTTACCAGGTGCATCTTGTTAAATGAATATTAATGCTAAAATGTGCAGAACCTTGCAGTTTAAATATGGACTCATTAAAACATGAAACAAATAAGCCTAAGCATGCTGGGTAAAAGGCTAAATTGTAAGGGTTAGGATTATTTCACGCCCCATATGAGATTAAAGGGGTAAGAAAAGAAAAAAAAAGAAAAAAAAAAAAAACACAGTACTTCCACAAACTTCCAACAACACTTCACTTAAGATTTAATATGTAAACTTCTAGAAGTCATACAATGAAATTTAATCAAAGCACTCACCTTGGAATCGAGTGTACCCTAGTGTTTCACCACGAAAACTCTTATAATACTTCACTCCATAAACTATGATGGGCCTACGGAGAATGTGTGCAAGAACAAAAATGTGTGTCTGCTCCAGGCTGGCCCCAGGCTACAGAACAGGGGAGGGAAAGGTAGGAGAAGAGAGAGAGAGAGAGAGAGAGAGAGAGAGAGAGAGAAAGAGTGGGGGGGGGGGGGAGAAAGGACACTGAGTTTTTATTGCTCCAGACTCTTAATGTGCTCCATCATTTATGTGATGACACTAACAAAATACTAATTAGGCTTTAACGTACACTTCACAAACAGATGACTAATGTGGCTGAATGTAGCTTAAAACTGTAAACTACAAAAAACGCAAAAATGCATATACCGCGTGTTAAAATCTCTAAAATAAATTATAACAAAACACCACGTTCACCAAAGCATACTGGTAATAAAGGCTCATCTGTTTAGTGTAAAACTACGATCCACTTCACTGAACACATATTTCATCGTAACTATCCTGAAACCGTCTGTGTCGGACCATAATCTCTCACACATGTGCCTGTTTACTCTAACGACAATATCAACAACAACTGAGCATAAATTTGTCTCATTGTTGTTCGACACTTTTATACAGAATGATTTATATTTACATTTCTTTGCCCAACGATCATTTTTCTGACCAAAAGGGCTTCATTCCATTTGGCGTTAACCACATCAGTGCATCGTACCCTTGTCTTTAAAGATACAATAGTGGCAGCGTGCTTGCATCCAAATTCTGTAATATCGCAGAAGTGTCTATAAATCCAAGCCAATCACAAATGACGGGATGCAAAACTGCTCGTATTTTACAGTTAAAGTATATTTAAGTGTTATATAAACATGGCAACGGCAAGTGTGATGTCTCTGCAGTTATGGAGCCATGAGGGAAGCTTGCCTACCTGACTGGCCAATGACAGGATGAAGGCCCAGTCCTCGTGCCACTGCTCTTCCCGCAGGGAGAACTGCAGGCCACAGCTCTGCGAGTACCACGACTCCCACTCTTTCCAGCGTATGTAGAACCTGAGGCCACAGAGCACAGTCACACCTCACGCCTCTCGTAATCCATCGCCAAACATCAATCGCCTCAAAAAGCCTGAGAAACTTCAATATGGAAAATATGAACACTACTATTGGACTGTTGTTCTTCCTGAAACCAATCCTGCGCAAAACCTCAAAAATTCTGAGAATCTTCAATGTGACTATGTGAATATGACTACTGGATGAACACTATTGGACTATTACAAGAGATTTATGCTGTGGTATGCATTCTTGCTGAACCTACCCACTACCACTGAGTCCTGTCCAAAACACAAGTCACCTCAAAAACCCTGAGGAACATCAATGTGTCAATGCAAACTGACTACTGGGTGAATGCTACTGGACAATTGGATGCGATTTTCACTGTGGGATAGGTCTTTCCAGAAAATTTCCCCCGCTGCCCAGTATCTCACCAGTGTGAGCAGTCATGCAGGCTGTCATGGAGAGTTTTGCGGAGGACAGAGTCTTTGTCGTAGATGCCCCAGGTGGCCTGTAGCACAGAATCCAGCAAGCAATCTCCTGCAGTGCGATTCCACAGCGCGTAAAGCCTGCTATCCAGGCGGCTTCCCAACTCCAGTGACCAGTTAATAATGGGAGACTCTTCCTCCAGCTCTGCAAAAGAAAAAGGTGACTTCATCTCTAATTCTGTATTCATCTCCTTTCCTGCAAACTGGAACCCCCATAACCCACTTTGTGTAGCTAAATGGGTCACAAGACATATTTGAGACTTCCAGAACTCAGAACCCAGGATGATGGAAACACACAAACACTGCGGTCCCAGGAGAGTGTGCCTTTCAAATTGGAAATATGCAGAAACCTAATTACCCTATTTACAATATAAGCACTGAGGTCAGAAGGACCACACGTTACAGCTAATCCTGATATGAATGAAAGGCCAGCTGAAGCACCTTCAGAATTTTATCACATCTATGAAAGCAACTATATCAGTGGTTACCAAGTCATCATTGTTGCCTTTGCATTTGTTCCTAGTAACAAATGTCCTTCAGAATTACCTTAAAAAAATTCTCTTACCTTTTTGCACATCTCGATCAAGGACCTCATCAAACAGTTTCTCTTGAACTGTAGGGGGCAAGTCCTCGATATCTAAGAAGAACGAAAGTTTTTTTTTTTCTTTTTTCCCCCAGAAGCCCAAAATAAAACCCGCTGAATTAACATGCAGGGCAGCACAGTTGCTCAGTGGGTAGCACTGTTACCTCACACCTCCATACACATGCAGTTAGACTAACCGGCCACTAGAGTACACGCACGGACTGAGGTCACATCCAGGATGTACCACGGCTCACTGCTGACTGGGGTAGGCTCCAAGCCAAGCCCACCCCTGAGAATCCTCTGAGGATAAGTGGTTAGAAGACGGATACATTTATATGCATTTTAAGAATTATCTGCTATACATTTTACAGCTTAAAAATGCAGTTGTCAGCTCAATGTCATCTGCAGCATTCGGGTAACAGTAAATGTCGGGCATGTCATACATTTGATGCCTCTGACATTACTTGGAATATTAACATTTAAAACTGTGAGCCATAAAACTATTGACACCTGTTCCTGAAAGGCACTGCAATTCTTGTGAGCTTAACCGAAAACAGTAAGAACACTAGTCTACTTTCACTGCGATTTTAAAAAGCAATTTCAAACAGCTAAAATATTGCTGTGGATGAGTCTGCCAAAAGCAGTTTACATGGACATGCTACAAAGAGAACTGCTTTGAATTCTCTGGCTCACATGCAGTCAGCTGAACAGAAAGCTGTTGTAGTGACCTCAGGCTAACATGCAAGACTGGCACGGAAATCAGAGAATAAGGCATCACTGAAGCCAAACACTCAGGAAACCAAATCAGCAATCACAAGACAGTGCTGCACATTTCTTGGACTGTTGCCCGAGATTTATCTACCCAAACATGCACCACAACCCGTACTGACCAAATCCTTCCATCTTGAAATGAATGGAGCTTCAGCTATGATCTGTATTTCGTCACACAAGATGTGAAGCAAAGCTGGCTAGTTATGCATACTGTAAACAGGAGAGGGATTAGATACAGTCCTCACCTGCCGGCAGGGTGAAGGTGACGAGATCGGCCAGGAAGTAGCAGGCGAAATCGCCCTTGCGCTGGTGGAGAGAAGCAGCCACCTCCCTCCGGATCTGCTCCGTCAATTCCAGACTCACCATGGCCGGGATGCATTTAGTCGCTTGCCTGGAGACCTGGAGCACAATGATGCGTTGCAGTCACCAGCCTTGCACAAGGCGGTCACGACGTGCCGACTCGAGTAACAGGCAGCCCTCGTTGTCCATTGTAAGTGTTTGGCATTCTGCATAGCACCCGTCATGCAAACTGTATGACTGAAATCTATCATAGTTAAAATTACACACAGTCCAGTGTAAATTTCCCCTAAAGGCGACTAAACAATTTCTGACGACTCATGTAATTAAATCCGCCCCTTCCGTCCACACTTTACCTCTGTGAGAAGCAATGCCAGCATGTCCTGTCTCTGGAAGCGTATGGCCAAGTGGACCAGCGTAAAGCCCTCGTCGAAAGCGGACGGTCGATTCAGGAGGTGGGCCTCCTCTGCCGTCAGCTGCCTGGCGATGTCCCCGCCTGACGACTTGTAGGCCTCCACGGGGGCCAGGTCGCCCTCCACCACGCCTATGGATGAGACAGGATAAAATAAGATCCCAGGAGGAAATTCTTGTGGATACAGCAGTGAGGTACAGAAACTGCGCAGATAGAAACATATAGTGCAAAACAAAGTGCAAAGACAGTACACACCATGCAAACAAGTAAACACAATGTAATCAAAGTACACAGTACACAAAAAGAATATCTAATATTGTTCTGGAAAAAAAATAAGTATAAATAAAATAATGGATGCTTAAAACTAACCACACAGTGCTGCTCGTAGTATCTAGTCACTAATTTTTGGAACAGGCACAATTCCCATAACAGTTGTTTGCATCATTGGCTTCAGTTACCCGGGACAATGGGTAAGACGTTTTTCTCAACTGGGGGAGGGGGGCATCTTATTGGATTTCCCTTTAATACAAATAAAGCTTGCAAATCTGCGTACTCAGAAATAAAACTCAAAAGAAGACGACGATTTCAAATAACAAGGAGAAATAATTGCTGCTACAGACATCTGGTTTGTGAAGCAAGCGCGTTACCAAAGAGAGACAGCGACAGGCACAGTTAGGAAAGACACTCACGCGTGCACATTTTTGGAATACGCATATGAGGGCCTAGCATACTCGGCATCTGTTTTCCCTAATAAAACAGCATTTCACAACAATTTAGGTTAACTTCGGAGTAACACAGGACAGTGGCGTGTGAAAAATGATGGTGAGGGTTCGAGAGGGTGGGGATGTTGTAATAATCAGAGACATGCCCGATTTTTTTTTTCCTCAATGCTGTAAAGTGACTCAATGGACAATAGTTGCATCTATAGCTGAAACCCAATACAGCAGGCAGGACCGTATTAAACCGGCAAGCCACTCGTAATGGTATTTAATCTTCTACCTAAATGTGCACTTGAATCTTCTTTAACCATTAAAATTTAAAAACACTGTAGAAACAAAATCAAAGTTTCAGTAAATTTCGGAACACGTAAGCAATGACTACACGGTTTACATATATTTAGCATAGTGGCTTTTATCCGAAGTGATGAACAGCAGAGAAAGCAGGATGGTCGCCGGAACAAATGAGGCCAACGGGCCTGGGTCAAGGGCCCAAGCCAGCCAGCCAGCCGCAGGATGGGGACCGGTCATCCGGCCAGCCGCAGCATGGGGACCGGTCATCTGGCCAGCCGCAGCATGGGGACCGGTCATCCGGCCAGCCGCAGCATGGGGACCGGTCATCCGGCCAGCCGCAGCATGGGGACCGGTCATCCGGCCAGCCGCAGCATGG
>JAODKN010000063.1:8931168-8941764 GCA_026774425.1 Petrocephalus zakoni
GCAGGCACACACCTTGCAGGTGGGTTCCACAAGGATCAGGTGAGAGCTGATCCAAGCACAGAGGAGAGAATCATTTCGTTGCTGCAGAGAATCCAATTATCACGGTAAAAGTGGAGCTGTGAGGCATCAGCGCCTACACACCTTCGAACCACTGCACCGTGACAATCTTGAAGGCCCCGCCCCCTTAATTTTTCACT
Source organism: Petrocephalus zakoni (assembly GCA_026774425.1). Taxonomy (NCBI): domain Eukaryota; kingdom Metazoa; phylum Chordata; class Actinopteri; order Osteoglossiformes; family Mormyridae; genus Petrocephalus; species Petrocephalus zakoni. The sequence continues at coordinate 8,931,366 of JAODKN010000063.1, forward strand.
ACAAGCTACATCCTTGGCTTGCTTGGACCTTTTCAAACATGACGCTGAGGAGAAGTAAAAAAAATAATAATAATCTGTGCCGCATAATAGAGCGAGACAGGCGGTCGGACGAAGTCATTCTCTGGATTCGCATGTTAGAAGAGGGTGTCAAATTAAACACGCAGTCAAATTCAGCAGTCTGCCAGCATGACCATTAGCCACAAGTGTGAATTTCAAGTTTCGCATTGGCAGGATGGGAAAAAGTGTGAATTAAGCAGTCGTCAACAAAAGCGTCAACAAACACGGGGCAGAACATGGCCCAGAAAATTGCAAAATGCTATTGTTTACTTAAAAGAAGGAAAAAAAACAGGGCCGACTCCAAGACAGAAGATCATCTAAAATGTACGGATACATTTGCATGAAGACGCTGCTTTTACAGCTTGCAGCTACTATGACTGAAATGTGTTGCTCATTTCATGGTAGATATGCTTGCTTTTAAAAATACAAACCCCAACTCCTTCATGAACCAAAACTTAAGCAAAATCCAACAAAACAGGAATGGAATTCTTATTAGGTTCTTGCAATATTTGCAATATTCCTAAATTTCCTTCTGGATAAATAAAGTATCTCTATCTATCTATCTATTTAATATTTAGGCAATGTTTGGCTCTTGTTCCAATACTGCTTACATTTGTACTTGTGCGTTCATTAACAGCTCAGCCAAAATGTACTTAATTACGCCAAATTGACTGCTTGACAGCTGTATGATAGTTATTTGCCTCATGTGTACATTACTTTGGGCAAAAATGTCTGCTAAATAAATAAACGCAATGCAGTAGCCCTTGTCTAAGCAACTTATTTACGCTTTACCACTTCTCAAATGTAAAATACAATCCATCCCTTATTCTTTGTTGTTCCCCAAGTACTGTGACAGAACCTGCTGAGGCTGCATTGCTTTTATTTAGCTTTACCATCTGACGCGGATAATATCGATAAACAGGTTGTTCCAGTGAATCACAGCAACGGGGCCAAATAGCTGGCTTGTTTAGTAACTGAAGGGAGCTGGTAGCACATGGTTCAAAGACGCTGAAATGCGATAAAGTTAGTTCCCAAAAGGAGACCTTCTGTAGTACCTAGGTTAAAACTGGTTAAAAACCTCTTTTGAAATAAACTAAAAAGTTTAAAGTTGTAGATTTCTCTGAAATTATGAATTGCTTAAGCAACCATCTAATGTAATATGTTAACAAGTCACGTAGCCAGCAGAAACAACATAGCTGTCCAGTGATGTGATTCTCTGATTACAATTCTCCAGTAAAATTCAAGCAAGTTGTTTGATGCAATTTAGCAAAAGCGCTTTCCATCAAAAACAGAATGTCACAAAAATGTTCAATCAGCAGGATCGAACACCACGGAATATGGATGAATGCCTTCCATAATCAGCAGCACGATGCATTTACCACAGAGCATGTTTTTTTAAAGAATAACGTGACTCTAGGCTTTTCTCCCAGGGGGTGCAAGGTGATAGAGTCCGACCATGTGTTTATCCAGGTAAATACATTTGTAAAAAACAAACAACGGACTCACTGATGGACGTAAGCTTTGACCTTGCCCTCAGCAGACACCTTGTTTTTAGCAAGCAGGCTCATTCTTTCCATTCCCTAGAACGCTGTCATGCCCAGGTTTTCCCAGGTGACCTTGGACCCCCAGAGGCTTTTTCTCTCCCTACTTCGGAGTTTTTGGTTCCTCTCCTCTGTTGTCTTCTGGCTTTCATTCTTTCATTCTGCCTGCCCTCTTTCCCCCTGTTTTTATGTCATTCTGTATAAATGACGTAGTAATATACTGCCATACATCCGAGTCAAAAGTCTTGGGCTGACACTGTTATGAAAGGCGCTATATAGGAATAAATTAAAATGAACTGTAATACTGCCAGTTAGCTCAGAGCTGGGCACAGCCTCTCGAAAAAGGAGCTAATTTGTAGACATCAGATGACCCCAACCCCCAATTTACTTCCCCTCTCCTCCCCCCTGCTTGCCCGCTATAACTCAGAAACTGTGGATTAGCATTTTGTTTACCTGCACTGACATAAAGGCAGACATTTACTGAGAGACAACACAGCAAACAGCTTTAAGTATTTAAAAACTGTCACTGTAATGAAATTAACACCCTTAAAGAGAGAGAGACTGAAAAGTTCAGAACCAACATAACCAAAGGAAGGTCTTTACCATAACCCAGAAGGTCTTTTTAAAATTAATCCAGCTATTTAAAAAATCACAATGCTACAATACCACATTCTACTCAAAAAACAAAACAAAACAAAACAAAAAAAAAACACTTCTTCTGTTTTAGAAAGATTTCCTATCTTGAATTTTTCAAATCCGAAAGGCAACAATAATGAATCGTGGCCAAAGGATTTCTGTCCACAGCTGACTGGAGCACACCAGGTTCTACTTTTGAATAATGACATCAAAACCTGAAAAAGAGAAATGTAATGCAGATCCACGATGCAAGAAACGGCGTGCTCACGATCAGGGAGCCGTCTCGGAGTCGCTACTCACCTACGCATGCATTGAGAAACAACAGGTCTGTTTTCCTCAGCCTGTTCTGAATCAGCTTCAGCTCTTCTAAGGCATCTTCCTGCTTCTCCCTACCGCCACTACTGCTGCTTCCACCTGCCAGCTTGATTCTCTGGAAGTCCATGGTTACCGCCGGCTGGCTCTCCGGATTTGGGGAGGACCCCCTCTGCTCCCCGCTGCAGCCTCCTTGCTGATCATCCCGGTCAGTGATGGCGGAGAGGGGGTAGTCACTCTCGGGTTGCCCTAATGTCCCCGGTTCACTAGGCTTACAAGCAGCACAGGTCCGGTGGTGTTCATGAGTCGGGGGCTTGTTGCGGTCATTGTTTGCAACACAGAAGTCTGACAGAGGGCTCGACGGAGAAGATGGTGGCTGGAAAACAGGTCCGGGAGTCTGGATCACCTCGACGGGACTGCAGGACCGCTGGCACAAGCACTGCGTGCACCTGACAGCACGTGGCCAGTTCAGGTAGGTGCAGATGTGGCAGGACCACTTGGCAATAGCCTCATCGGCAATCTGATCAGAGCATATCAGCAGGGCGGCGTCCCTGCTGGGAGACGTGGGGCCCCAATCGTGCCGGGGGTTTCGGGCCGAGCCACTTTTGAAGGGGTCTTCCGTGATGATGGTGCCACCAGGCCGCGAGGCACGGCACATCGTGCACTTGATGGCAGATGGCCAGTTCTTGTAGGTACAGTAATCGCAGGCCCACTTGGAACTCAACTCCGTCATTGTGGGCGAGGCACCTGGCGCGCTCAGGCACAAAGCTGCTGAAACAAATACGCATATTGATACAGTGCTTTACAAACTGCATACCTATATAACAGTCCACATTCTAAGAATGAGAAAATATCCCAAATAGCAAAACTAGAAAGGAGGAACCTTATTTATAAGGCAACAAATCTGCAAAACATATGTATATATTGGCATACAAATGTCTGCATGTGACCACATTTTTTTGTTAAATATTATTGGACAATAACTACAGTGAGAGATGAAAAAATGGATGTGCATTGTGTAGTATCAAGCATCTGTCAAAAGCCAATCAAATCAGAATTATGTAATACGATACTTTAATAAATAAATCCAAATAGCTTTTATGTAACTCTAATCCTATGACCAGAAGTCCTAAACCTGATTTTCAGAGTACTCAGGATTCTGAGGCAAAATAACTCTACATGACTGGCCTGTCAATATAAACTGTCAACATGGAATTCCTGAAAGATGAAAGAAAAACTCAAAGAAATCATTATATGATTATATTTAAAAGGAACTTACAAATTTACAAATAAGTTACAACTTGTGGAGTTATAATTTACTTTATTTGAACAATTATGAAGATCCTTTTTAATTATTGCTGACACGGAACAAAAACATGATTTCTATTGGAAAGCACAGTTTCTCTACCTTGTTATAAAGAGAAATCGCCAAAGCATCTGAATAATAATAATAATACGTATGAAAATTATTATTGTTAATATTATTACTACTACTCTAATAACAGTACCAGTGGCAACCAGATAAATGTCCTTTAATTATTCTCGATTCCCAAAACAGTACTTATAACAAAAAATAGCGGAAATAATCTTTGGTATCCACTTCCTCAAAGTTAAGACAAGTTGTAAAGAACTTAACCGAAGTAACGCCCACCGCCCCATACAAACAGGCAGAATGTCAAACGTGGACGCGTACGGTCACTTTGAACAGAGCCACTAAACTGGCCTAATTATAAGATACTCCGGTGCCAAGTGGAGCTAGTCAGAAGTATGCTCCAGTGTACTTCACTTCCCAGAAGACGGAGCTTCTCACAGTCCAGCATGCCACCGGGTGGGTCCTGTACCAGCCAGAGACCCATCTGCGTCTGCTCGGTGTCTATAAGCTCACCTTACAGCAACATCATCAGGCTGATCGATACCGATACTCCCGCTGTCACCACTCAAACTAACCAGCTGCTAATGTAAATGACAGCTTGTTGATCATTTGGCTGCCTGCAGTGCAATGCAATTGCAATGATTTAAATTGTGAATGGCGGCTTAATGGCATCCGCTGCATGCTCGCTAGACGCTTTTTGACATGTAAACAGGCCCTCACATTCCGCAGTGTTTACCCTCCGTTCCCAGGCTGCGGTTCACGATCTTCGGCTCGGCCAGCCCTTCCCCCGTCCTCTTCGGCTCGTCCAAATGCGATCCCGATTACGTCCCGTGTCTTTCCAAGCGCTGCAGTCAGCCAGCTACATATTTACCACTATTTATAACGGAGAAATAAAGAAACTACTCGCGGTAAAACCGCACCCCTAATAGCCTAATAGTCTTTATTCGGATTTTAAACCATTATGATCCACATTTTCACCATACGTTCCAGTAAATGCCTCCCACGGTAGCAACCGGGAAGCCAAACAAGCCAAAATAAACCTTCAACAGGGCCCTCGGTAAAGGGGTGTGTCCGTGGCGTTGCCACATGGATGAACCGGGGGACGGGATTGGATGTTTTCCTATGCGGCATTTTATTGGCCAATCAGCGGTCTCCTCCAGGCTAGCCTGTAGTAAACTGCTACTTCATAGCGCGTCCTGATACAATTTAACTAGCCTGTATCTTATTGACCGTGCTTTTCGTTACACCTGCGCTGAGACGCGTTATTCATATAATCGAGTCTACTTTGGTAATTGTGTCGTCCCCTTAGCCAAAAGTCACAAGTAGTAATCTTGGTAGTGACTTGCCAAAGTGTATTGTCATGTCTACTGACATTTATATATAAGTATGCATGGATGGATGGCATCACCGTGCACTGTAAATGGACGTTGTTGTTTAAACTTTAACTTAGGGTCACTCAAAATCCTTACGTGATAGAGAAAATCTAAAAGCATATCTGAAATCAGCACGACAAATACTACTGGGGTCACCTATTCTGCATTTCGGGACAAAAGGTCAGACAAATTTTGTTAAAGTGTAATTAATCCTACTTAATCAGCTCCAGTAATTGCAGCATTACGCAACGACGAAATGACGCAATATTGCATACATAGTAAAACAAAAAGGAGACGTATCCATAGTTACTTTATTACCCTATACATATCAAGTTCAGACTGAGGTGAAACATCTGCAGCATGACCTGCTCCAGTTGTATAAGCAATCTATGCATGACATTTTGATACAGAAGGGTTGAGTAAAGCGTTTGTGAGTTTGTGCTTGGAAATAAACCAGCTCCTCAAAGACTACACACACACAGAGAGTGTAGCGATGTCACAGATTTATGGTTTGCACTCCAGTACTCCTGCAAGGTATTTTAGTCTTAAATGAGATGGGGAAAGAAAATATGTATTAAACACAGTACTGTTTAATGTGTTTCTCATATACACGTTCCGACTATTTTCAGATTTTCTCTAGGAAAGACATTCATTGTTCACAAACAACTCGCCCACTTCAACTCTAGGTTTATCATCACCACCAAACTTTCATCTATCAAAGTCTTAAACTGTTTAGACGTGGTCAGATGGTTGCCATTGTTCAAAATGTAAGAATACTAAAATACTCTAAAGCAGAAAAAACCCCAGCTTGGGTCGCGGAAGCTTTGTCTTTTACAAATGACAGACAGAGTAAAGCTTCTGACTACACTTTTCACCTAGACTAATGGTTATTCTTATTAAATTGAAGTTAACAGCAGCTGATTCTGTTCTCTCTATAGCATTCAGTGCACATTAATATCAATAAACAATTTGGTACTCCTTGTGTGGCTTGTGGGCGAGGTCCTTTGTATCCAGGACCCTCAAGTTTCTGCTTTGCTTCACTAAATCCCTCACTGTCATTTAGCCAAGCACCATTACGAATAATTCTTCTTGGTGTCTGACCACCCAACATGAGGATTTGGTGATAGAAAGGCACCATGACTCTAACCTCATCTCATCACATCTGTTTCCACTCCAACACTGGCTCAAATTAAGGCCACAGGGTTTATTCATTATATTTGGACATCGTTCAATGTCTGAAACCCCAGGACCCAAACCAGCCCAGCCCAGAGTGCCACAAAGAGCTTCCCTCTCCTACCAATGTCTCATCTCAGCAGTAGAAACAAGCATTTAATATTAGTGGTAATACAAGCAGTGTTAGCAATTTCCTTTTCAGCATTAGCTCGTGTCGAGACCGCTGCCTAATGTTTCCTATTAGCAAGCTACATAGTGCCTGATTCTGTATATCCCAAGTACTACACAAAGGACACAATGGTAACTGGTCCTAAAGATAAAAGCTTACTATTTTTGGCACAACTAAACAGGACTGGCAAAGCACGATAAAGAATCCAGAAAAAAAACTGAATTACAATAAAGAGCGTAAAATATCCGTGATTTGATAAATTTACATTGCGCCATGGTAGAGGGTAACCATGTTATTTTGTAGTATTAAAATAAGCACCCCTTATTGTAACTGAGTGAAACCTCCATCTGAATTCACTTTGTTAATGAAATAGGCAGCCATGATTAATAAGACTACAGTATATGAATGTTAAAGGAATAAAATGCTAATGACAGTCCTTAGTCAAGTCTAAGATAAACGTGCACGCTAATGCAATATATATGTATATGTATATACATATCTACATACATACATACATACATACGTTAGTTAACCACCAATTTGACTTTTTAAAGGCCTCAGAAATGAATTCCCTTTAAATAAATGATAAAACAAGGCAAAATAGTGCAAGAGGTAATGGTACAACTTGATGATATCAGTTGGTAGCAGATGTCAGACATTAATCCAGAGCACAAGCCCACTGCAGTGGTCTGGCCAGACCTGCTCCACCCGCTGTAAATTTACTCCAACAATTTCCAAACAACTTTCCTCTGAAAAAAAGATTTATTTCAAAGGGATTTTTTTGTAGATCTTCACCAAGGCAAAACCGGCCCAGTTTCCCCAGAAGCCTCTTTTCTGAGAGGTACAACTGGCAGCCAGGACTTTCTAACATAAATCAGAACGGAGACCAAAGAAACAAAACCGATATTACAGCCTAGGAGAACACAGCAAAGCCATTCACTCAAAACATTTTACTACCAAGGCCGAGGTTCCCTTGATTGGCGGGGACACACTGCTTCCCAGCACAGCACGTGACATCCGTGTTCATGCCTAGGAGTTCTGAGAGCCGTGAGAGTCACCATCAGGTCTGAGAGAAGCCGGCCGGCCCTGGCTGGGTGGCAGCGTGACGTCCCCTGGAGACACAAGCAGCTCGTTTTCTAGGTTCTCACACTCGTTGCTCTCCTCTTCCTCATCCTCATCCTCCTCATCCTCCTGGCCGGCAGCCCGCCTGTCCAAGGAGTCCAAACTGGACCCGTCGCCCAGCGGCAGACTCAGCGGGTGAGGGTGTCCCGGTGAGCCCACGGCTTGAGGCCTGGGGAGGAACACGACGTTGGCCTTGCTGCCAAGCGCTGTGGGGGAGTCGTGGCCAACCACATCTGAATACAGAGGAGGCATGTCCGAGGTACTGGGTCTCTCCAGGCCCATCCGCTCCAAGGTGGAGCTGCGGAAGCCGATCCTGGGCGTCACAGAAGAATTGGAGTTTTCTACTACAGATGGGCTCGACTCCACAGTTTCTGCTGCTTCTAATTGCTGGAGTCCTGGGAACAGAAGTGGCAATAAGTCTGCTTATTTTTGTTGTGCTAGCATTTACTTATCTTGTGCAAAATCTACACTTCAAAAATCAAAGTTAGCCAAAATAATAAAATCATGAAGCCACTGGTCATCCAACCATGCATCCATGCACAGAAGGCAAAGAGACCACTTCTGGTCACACACAGACAATTCAGGCAATCAAGAGGCAAAATTTCACCTAATTGCATGTTTTTGGACTGCAGAAGGAAACCGGACTACATAGGGAAGTCCCACACAAGGCAGGAAGAACATGCAAGCACTACACAGACACACACACATGACCAAAGGCAGATTACAAATGACAAATAAAAGATTCTGAATCCGATTAGATACCTATATCCTTGTGGGTACTCTCCATTCCTTTCTATGGGCATAGACCTAATCCTAAATACAACAACCTTAACCCCTACTCAGCCCTAACCATAAGTAACCAACAAACGTGGCTATTTTTCATTTTTTGACTGCATTCACGGATTTTCATAGAATTGAGGTTTATATTGTGGGGGCCCCACATTGAGTGTGTACTCCTAGCCCTAACCGTGCTACCCACTGTCCCATTATGCTGCATTATACACCCAAAATATACACACAGTGGCCAGTTTATTAGGTACAACCTGGTAATGCAAAAAGCACAGGCTACCAACCAGAGACATACGTAAGTACAAATGAATACTTACCGCATACGGGACAGAGACAGGGTCAGTTAAGAGGTTCAGTTACTGCTTGGCTAAACATTAAAAGGACTAAGATGTACGATCTACATGATTCTGAATGTAGTCTGACTGTTGGCCCCAAGTTGGGAGAAGCACCATCCCTCCTATGAGGTCAGACTGGAATGGCCAGGCCTTATAAAAGCCACAAGTGCAAAAACACTGGCTCAAAGGGCCATACGAACGGCTAATCCCAACGCACAACCCGGGCAATGAAATGGGTTCTGCCCTCTACTAGCCAGGTTTACCTAATAAAGTGGCCGCTGAGTGCACTCTCAGTGACAAAGCAGAAGACTTACTTCGTTCTTCCTCCGCACTCTTACGCTTTCTGAGTGCTATTTCCTGTTTGAGTCTGTTTACTTCATCCTGGATTTTCTCTTTCACACGTTCACTCTGCTCGACCTCCCCACAGACAGCCTACAGCGACAGGAGGACAGTAAGGGCGGCGGTGTGCCCCGACATCGCACACGTGACATTTACGGAAGATGAGCTTATACAGCTACTACGGGATGCTGGCATGCCACTTCCCTCAAGTCCAGCCTAAGTGCTGCATGCATTTCACAAAAAACATGAAAGTTGAATTTTGAAAGTGCACGCTTTCGGCATCTTTCAGTTATATAAAGCTTACCTGAACCTTTTCTTGCAGTGCACTATACACCTGGAATATCGTCCTAATATCCTTCATGACTCCATCCTTGTCAAAAAATTCAGCCCTAGAACAGACATCCATACCAAAATGTTAGGCTCAGCATTTCACTGACCATATTTGAACAATAAACAGAACGATCCTGAAATACACAGCAACTAGCCTGCTTGTTAAACAATTTAACTAAATTTAATCTACGTTTCTGCCTTTTGTCTTTGCCAACCAGAACTTTGATATGTGACTCGATTCACATACAGTTCATGACTTCTCTATGCTTTACCGTGTTATTACTGTAATTATAACTAGCCAAATGACAAATTGTCAGTATTTTATAGCCAGCTAAGGGCATTGTCTGAGAAACGGTAATACATTCTTGGTTTTAATTAGGGCTTCTAAGGGTTATTTCCAAAATGTTATCTATCTATCTATCTATTGCCAGTGTTCTGCTTTTATTATAAAACAATGACGCTTTTATTATAGACCAAATTTGTTCATATATAAGATATAACATTAAACTAATGGGCTTGAGTGTAGCTTTGTTATCTCAACCAGTGTCTGAAGAGTTGCAGGTTAAAATCCCAAAACCTTAACCAACTGCTCCAGTGGTGTTGGATGCATGTTAACCCTTTTCTATGATTGCAAAACTTGCTTACACCTTTATATACAGACATCGGCGTCTCTCTGTGATATGTGAAAACAATCTGACAACATCTTATTGATCATCTCTGTGAACCAGTAATTTTTCATTCTGCCCTCAGAAGATGCTTGTGTAAGTAAAACTCCCATGAGCCAATTTCTCTCAAACTAAACTGTTAACTTTAAAACTGTGTAAAGATTCAAATCATTTTTCACATCAAAT
>JAODKN010000063.1:8941864-8967356 GCA_026774425.1 Petrocephalus zakoni
CCATGAGCCAATTTCTCTCAAACTAAACTGTTAACTTTAAAACTGTGTAAAGATTCAAATCATTTTTCACATCAAATGTTTCTTGAATTATAAAAACATTTTTGATTTTTGTTAAATCAGATTTCACTCTAATTAATGGACCATTTTCATTGAAAACTGCAGAGAGATTCAAGCATAAAACAACAAATGAATGTTATACTCCATATTTTAGTTATGTAATTTTGATGGTAATTTTTTGATACATAGATTATAGGTATCATGAACAATGTCTGAAAGAAAACCTCGATTCCGCTTAATTGTCTCATGCAAACACTGATTAAAAATGAAATTTTACCAGTAGGAAGGTTCTATGGAATATAAACATTTGTCTGCATATTTCAAAACCGAGACTGTCTCAGGACTGCCAATAGCAAAACAGAAGTGCATATGGCTATATAGTTATTTGCAGACAAATCTGATTCACATTGAATCCCTTCTCCACAACATGCTAGCGTTTTAACTGTCTGCTTATAGAATCTGCCCACCACATATTTGCTTATTTTAGTACGACTCTTACAGACAGGGTCCATCCACACCTTAAAGTTTGGGTCTTTACAGTTCATTTGGTGAACTGTAAATTATGTTGATGTCCCAAACAGAAGCCAGGTAACCTTCCTTAGCTGCCACACTAAATGCATAGCAATGACTCACCCCTGCTCTTTGATCACTTTGGCGTAGTTCAGCGAAGTGTTTGGTACCGATGACACTTTGTATTCTTGCTGGCTGGTGTTGCCAAGGTTGGGGATGCCGAGTGAGACCCTTTGATTGTACCTTCATGGTGAAGAGCACAAACAGGCCGCACTGAAGATCCCTACCTCTCTGGACACGACGACTGTGAAATGATCATGCAATCTCGAAGCTATATGCCCTCAGGTGACAAAACGTCAAGGTATCACAGAGAGCAAAACTCAAGCTCAATCTCAGGCGTAAAGCCAGAAACAGTAATATCATCAATCCATTGCAAAGATGAATTAGGCAATCACCAAAACCTGTAGCAATGTAAAACGTTAATACCAAGGACCTGTACAGGTGCCAGTTGATCTTTGGCCTTCAAAACAGCTTAAATTTAGCTCTGAACGCTATCACACATGTTCTAAACAGAGTGGAATGAAATGTTCCTCAAGAAGAAAACCATCAGGGTACTGGGATGAGTCTACTGCTTATGCTGCACCTCAGAACATCCCATACATAAATGGAAGTCATCTGACTTCATCCTGGCGTTCATAAAACCACTTTTACATCTGTTGAGCAGTGTGTATGGGAGTATTATCACCCTGGAACATGAGAACATCAAGAGGGAATAGTGTTGCACTATGGCCTCATATTCCTTGGCTATTATATAACCATGCAGAGCAATTACTGGACATAATGACTCCCTTAAGTTGTCTGCCCATAGCAACAGACAGTGTGGGCGGAATGCAACCTTTGTCTTTGCCTGAGTTTAAACCCAACCGGAAAGAGGCTGAAAGATGATCCACTGGACCATATGACTTTCTGAATACTCAGGGGTCCAGCTATTAAGCTCCTTACACTGGGTTATACGTCTTTGCCCATCAGCTTTGGACATAAGCAGGTTTTTTAAATGGCAGCCCTGACATAGACACCAGCTTAGTGAAGTTTACGGTATACAGGTTTTGCTGCGACTGGATCATCCAAATACTGACTCTGCGCTACGGCCATTTTTGCAGACTATTTGTCAATAGCATGAGCTTTAACTTGCGACCGCTGTTCTGTGTTCCTGATGCCGTTTGTCCACGTTTGGCATGCGCAGTCATGGTTTCTGATACTATTCCACTTAATGCATTAAATATTGTCGTTTTTGTGATCGATGCACCTGCAGCTCACGCACATTAGAAATTGATTTGTTGCCATTTTTCAAAGCAATATGAAGATGCTCATTAGCAGAGCTCTTTCATAACTGACACATAGTGCTAAATAAAATTCACCCTAATATGACTCACCTTTGTCGTTTGCATTTGGAACCGTTACTTAGATATGTGAAATCTGTCCTTCTTTCAAGTGGCATTTCTGTTAATTTGTTCACCTCACAAGTTCTTAATATACATTCAACACACCTATTATTGACATTTTTCAGTTCGTTTTAATTAATAATCAATAGATCTTTATCAACATTCCAGACCATTTCCTTTCAAGGAAGTTATAGAAACCATAACTGAAACTCATCGTTTAGGATCCTTGAGTGCAAATATTACTGTTACGGTAATAGAAAGACGAAACTGAACGATGGATCTTGAGACGGACGTCACTATACCGTTTGTTTGGCCGGAAGAGCACATACTCTAGCGCATGCGTCGAGTTGTTGGCAGTGGAGATGAAGCTGAAGAGGAGGAAGACAAGATCGGGCACGCCCAAGATCTGCGTCAGCTGCTTGTGGATGATCTGTTCCCTGAATGACATCTGTTGCTGTGTGTTTCTTCTGAACCGGTACCAGCCAATGACATTCTGAAGAGAACATACGTATGGCTTTAATAAGTATAGTTATTTTTCCCCCACCATTTCAGCCAACAAATGTCTGTTTCACAGCTTTATTACAGTGTGGCAAGTTTAATACTTTAGACACTAACATACAAGACTATCCATCCATCCAGCCTCCACACTTGCTGTCCTATGCAGGGTCGAAGGGGTCCAGAGCCCAAAAGCTACGCGTGCGAGGCAGGGAATAAGTGAGAATGGGGCACCAAACTATTGCGGGGCACATCTGGTAATTTGGCATGTTTGTGAAATGTGGGGGGGGAAACAAGAGACTATTAAAAAAATGCACAAAAAAACGACAAGAAAGTGTAGAAACACAGCAATTAAAGACAAAGACTTATAGCTGCCATGAGCATGGAATTTAACCAGAATTACTTCAGTAAAATGTTCAGGTATGAACATGTATGTATGTGTAAGTCAAAAGAAAGAGAGCGTATATTAATATAATTTAACCCAAGGCTGTAGGAACAGGGCCTTTGTCTAGGTCACGGCCTCAGTGCAGCGAAACTCACTTTTCTTCTATCTTTGAGAATTTTGCTGAGGCTCACTTCATTCACTTTACCTGCGTAGTCATAAAAGCTGAAATAAAACACAGACTGATTAATATTCACTTTGTAACATTTGGACCTTGTCCTGGAATGCCCCAACACCCCACCCCCAACCCCCCCACAGCTAGTTCAGCTGGGTAACTGGTTAAACGAACAGACAAAACAGCAATTTGTCTTTATGCATCATTTGTATCAAAGTTATCTTACCTAAATAGTTGTGCACAAGGTTCATGGTTATGGATTTCTGTAAAGAAACCGTATATGAGAAAGAATTACACAAGATGCTGAAACACACTAAATTTCAATACTTTTAGTACAATTATTACTATTTTGTTGTTATTATTTCTACTACTTCTACTACTACTACTACTACTACTACTGTTCTTGTTATTACTGTGTCATCACAGGGAACCACCTAACCTCATGGCCAATGTTTACCTCTTCTGGAATTCGTCACTTTGAATAGAACAAGGCCCAGATCTTATACTTTGTCTGCTATTTGCAGAGGTGTCAATTTTTTGTTTCAACCAACTAGCAGAGCACTCTGACTCCTTAGGCTCAACTGATTGGTTGAAACAAAATCCTGGTCTGGATTTTTACTTTCTGAACCTGAAATTGACACCTCTGGCTATTTGGCTGCTTGTTTACAGTATGTTGTTGCAGTTGGGATGCTGAAATCACCTTTTGTGTGCGCAGACATGCCTGAATGCTGATTTTCTGCTTTACGGTTATTTCACCATATATAAATAGCAAAATACATGTTTAATTTTGCCATAATCCTTGTTTCTTTCCATAGGTTACATAAATATTAAGTAAGAATACAGATCTTACCAACTACTTGGAGAAATTCAGTGCTGCTGATCTGGGCATCACTTATACTAAAGGATTCCTCTTGCCTCACTTCTCCTAGCAAAAAACCTTCCTACAGAAAATAACATCTTTGTTACATGTACACTCTGAAATCTGTTCTGTAGTTTAAGTCCACTGAAAAGTATAATGAAAAATATGGAATGGAACAAAGAAAACAAGAATAAAATCATTTCCAACAAAAACATTCAGCAAAAGCACCATTACTCATAGACTTGACATACTGCAACAGAAGGAACTGCAACTTGAATCAAAAAGGTCAAAAGAAATCAGCCCCAAAGTCACTGAAAGAAGACCAGCAGGCAGCCTTTCATTATGGCACATATCAACTACAGGACTTCTTCCTGGTGAATTTCCTGAGGTTCAATATAGAGTTGCCTTGCCTGCCTTAGGGAGCCAAGCTCATTAACTTAATTGTTGTTTGGAGACTGGAAGGAAAAAAAAAACTTAAACCATTTATGGAGTTTTAAAATATTTATGTAAAAAAAAGCACTAAAACATTACATATATAACTGAGAACTAAGAAAATGAGCCAATTTGGTTGTCAAGTAAAACAGTACTTGTAATGAGTAGAGCAAACATTAAATAAAACATAGAGCTAATTGGTTAATAATGAGAAATTGTTGACGCTGCATTCGTTGATCAATGGAAAAAGTCCTAAACTAGCAAAGGTTCGGCCTTTTTGCCACACTGATCGTTTAACAACTGGGACTAAGAAATATCCAGGCAAGTGACAGAAAGTTCTGGGAGTTCATTCATGTGGCACTGTGCAGCAATGGAATTAATTGCTTTAGTCCAAGGAGACAGTTATACCTTGACCTGTTGTATCAGTATCTTTGTATTTTTTCTATCATTTACAATTCTATACATCCTGAGACGCCTACTAACATCCAAGAATGATCCAAAACAAGACCATGCTCCACTATATACAACTTAAAATATCTTCTGGAACATGGTTAGATAAATGTGTCTTTTGCAAGTGTATAACTATGCCAAGCAAGAAATTTTGAACTAAATTGCACATACGTCAAATTTTGCATACAAGGACCGACTTAGGCTGTTAAAGCTGGCTGAACTGAAATAATAAATTATATGAGTCAGATCTCCAAGAATGTGAAGGATCATCAACAGTCTGCTTGCCCATAACTCATTAGAAGCTTGTCAATTCCAGATTCTGGCCACTAAGGATTTTCCTTAACATGTACAGGCAAAGTTTTTTTTTTGTTTACTACACAACTAAACAAGAGCTAAACAAGCAACTTTAATGTGTTTTTTTCTGGAAACTAATAACTTGCTTTCACACCATAACAGCAGAACAATACCAGCCATCTTAAAACTGTCAAAATAATTCATGTTAATTTCTGTGATGGCATGCACACCAATCTTTGCGAACTAAAAGCACCAATTCAATAAAGTATTAATTAAGAATAATATATAAAAAAGAAACCCTAAACTTATACCATTATATTAACCATCGAGGATACATAATTTTATGCTTAATTATGAGCGTGCTAAAGGAACAGACTTTTATTTTTAACATTGAAGCAAAACAAAAGGCTTCTGTTTCTGACCAAACTAATTATTGTCTGGCAGGACACCGCGCTCTCACAGGCTTGACTCAATGGTCAACCTGTTTATATATATGGTGTGTATAGATATACATTAATATTTTAATAACGGCACAAAAACACATATCTGTGGTCGACTAAACCAGCTATATGGCAAGACATGAAACACGTGTCGCAAAAAAGACTATCAGAAACCAAGTTAACTAGGAGGCTAGCCTAGTTATTTAGCCAAATCTGTCACTGTGAGGTGCAGCAGAGGAAGATGACACTGGAGAAACTTGATACCCTTCACATAATGCACCTAAAATAACCGAACAAACCAAATAACTCAACAAATCTCAATTTCGATCAGCGACGTGGAATACTTACGTGGTCGGAGTTGCTGTTAGCACTGTGATAACACACAGAACTGAAGGTATAACCTGAAATGGAAGCCGCCATAATGGAAGCTTCCCCACCTGCCCCACAATCCCCTACGGCCCAAACCCTCATTACGTCATAAACATCCGGTATCTTTTTAAAGGCTGCTGGGATATGTAGGCAGTGTAAAAAAATGTACACTACTTCATATATCAGGTACATTATTTTGTTACTCATATATGTTTAAATATAGCGTTGTACTCTAAAGGTAAAGACACTTTGATATAAGAATTTTTTACATAACTTTATTTTTTATGTGCATATTTAACGGGATCACAGTGTATGGGCGCTTTTAAAGCTACTTCCTGTAACTTCCGGCAAGGCGTGTCTTCTGACAGCATGGATTCGATAATCAGCTTGCAGGCTTGTCAGCATGCTGCTGGATGCGATGAAGAAGGAAAGGAAGCTGAAGACTTGGGCGAAGACTTCTTGCCTTCAAAGTTGGGAACAAAAGAGTAGTAAGTAAATGCGCTTTGATGCAGATCAAATGTCTGTGTATGAATGTCGTATAACCGTTTAGTCCCATGCTGCATTCTTATCATTGGTAAAAATAAACTGTTTCAAACAGCGTGAACCATCTACTTGGAAATCAGTTGATTTGTTGGTCACTTCTCCAATCAATTTTCAATAGCTACTGACCTAATAAACTACGCTGTCATGGGAAGTTTTGGAGCATA
The DNA here is from genome assembly GCA_026774425.1 of Petrocephalus zakoni. Classification (NCBI taxonomy): domain Eukaryota; kingdom Metazoa; phylum Chordata; class Actinopteri; order Osteoglossiformes; family Mormyridae; genus Petrocephalus; species Petrocephalus zakoni. The sequence goes on from JAODKN010000063.1 coordinate 8,948,477, forward strand.
GTTTGTAAGGCAGGTACAGTATATCCATCCCTCTGTTCCTTCAGTCTGGAGTGTCTTCCTAGGCAGCCAAGGGCGCAAAGCAGGGAAACGCGGAATGGGAGTCCATGGCTGGCACTAGAGTCATTCTGGGCGGTTTAGATCCTTGGACTGTGGGGAGGAATCGGAGCATAGGGAGAGGGAAAATCTGATTCCCCAGACACACAGCGAGTGTTTGCATGTCCTTAAGCTTTTATTACTGTTTTATGTTTATTATTTGTGTGTGTCTTAGTTGGAATGATGCCTACCAAAGAGAAATGCAAGCATTCGAAGACATCGGGGATGTCGGTGAGATATGGTAAAAATCTTACTCGGTGTTTACACATTACGTGAGCAGCAACATTTAATCTATATCAATATATCAAGCAATATACAATACGTGAAGCTAGCCTATAAAGTGTATGTTTCCTTCTAGGTTTGGAGAGGAGAGCATGGAACGTGTAGTTAGGTGGCTGGACAAAATGAAAATCCCAAGAGATGCCGCTATTCTTGATATTGGAACTGGAAACGGCGTCTTCCTTGTTGAATTGGTATGTTTTATTAAAAAGGAAAATGACTGCTGCGAAAATGGAACTCCTTGTATATTGTACATGTACCAATTTTGCTATTTTAATGCAGATGAATAACAAGAGTATTATACTGTATTTTGTCTGAAATATCTTTGTCTCACAATAAATTTCCCATAGGCTAAGCATGGATTTACAAATCTCACGGGGATAGATTATTCACCTTCTGCTGTAACACTGTCAAACAGCATACTGGAGAAGGAACACTTATCCAACGTCAAAGTTAAGGTAACTCCTTAACAAAATACCTGAGCAAGGTGTTGCACACTCCTTTTTACATACGTCATCTCCATATTTTTAGAAAAATGTTTAGTTATTTTGTGTGTAATCTACCAACAGCATCTACTAGAGCAGTGCTTACCAACCCAGTCCTGGGGGAACACCAGACAGTCCACGTTTTTGCTCCCTTCCCAGCTCCCAGCCAATCAGGAGCATCAATTACCTGGTGCAGGTGTGCTGGGAGCTGAAAGGAAGCAAAAACGTGGACTGTCCGGTGTTCCCCCAGGACTGGGTTGGGAAGCACTGTACTAGAGCATACAGTATGGACAATTGTTGTATGCCAAGTGCTGCAGTTCTGAAACTGAACAGCGGGTGGAAGCATTGGGCTTTCCTGACTACTTTTTAGTGGACCCCCGCCCCCTTTTCGTTAGAGGGGAAAATAATTTTCTCACCATATGATCCAGTGAAAAGTTTTAGCTGACCTTTTTAAAGAATCCTCCCGATTTTTTAATTTCATTCCTATATAAAACTGCTGCTGTCTGAACCACTCTTAGTGTCCAAGGAAACGTTTGGGCTTTCTGTAGTATACTTTGGCCCTAGGATTTTTATCCAGTGCAACAAATCCCTGCTATGTTAAGGGGAGAGGGAGCCCCAGAGAGGTGCTAAAAGTAATCAAGGGTAATCTTGTAAAAAGCTGAGAAATGACCCACCTCATTCACTGCCAGGGTAGTTTTCTCTTGCACTGTGCATTCTTTCATGCTGGACTTCCATATGCTTGAGAATAGTGTCCTGTGGTAATGGATATCTTGGCAGGTGGCTTGGTGGAGTCAATATTGACCCTAGTTTTGGCACTTTCCTCTTTAGTGCCTAGTGTGGGGGATTTACTGCCATCAGGTAACCCTCCCATACAGCACTGTCTGGGAAGTCATGTGACGAATTGTCTTCCTCCCTTTCAAATCAAACTATCTTCTTCTACCCCTCTATAAGAATATAGCTTGATGAAGGTGAAAGTGGTTAATTATCATTGTTGACACACCACAGCACACAACAACAAAATGTGTCCTCCGCTTTCAACCCAACCCAGAACATTTCAAACTGGAGTTGAGAAAAAAATTCTTTATACAGCGTGTAGTTAGAGTATGGAATAGACTTCCCGTTAGTGTAGTGCAAGCTAAAACCTTGGGTTCCTTTGAAGCGAAGCTAGATAGTATTTTAACATCTGAGCTACTAGTGGAATTCTCCCCACCCGAGCACGATGGGCCGAATGGCCTCCTCTCGTTTGCAGATTTCCTTTTGTTCTTATGTGTGACGTGGCAGTGGGGAGATCCTGGGGAGCAGTGCTTGGGGGGGGGGGAGGTGGCACCTCGAACCAGCAGAACAGCCATTCAATCACAAGTGCGCTTCCCTGACCAAGGGGCCACCACTGTCCCATTAATATAGCTGGATATTGATGGTATACCGCACAGCCTACCAAAGTTCTTATCCATTGGACAAGCTACAATTCGACTCTGTGGCTCCACGTGGCAGGAGAATTGCACCTTCAATGCCATGGGAATGCCCTGAACGTATCACAGCATCAGACATCAGAGCCTGCTGTCCATAAGCGATGTAACAAAACACAAAGGTCGGCTGTCCAATGAAGTAGCTTGTCCCAACAACAGGCTCCAATACCAGAGCACAACTGTATCGCAGAACACATTCTCTGCCATCAATACCAGAAAAATGAAATTCAGTCAGAAATAGCCTCTTGAATGTCGAAAATGGCATCTGACTTGCAGTACTTCAAAGTCTTTACAAATTGCATGGTTTGTGTACATTTATTAAACTTATTTGGTTGAAAATGTGTAAATATTTCTATAAAAACCTTTATTATTGCTAAGGTTAATGAATAGATAATGACACATTTGCTCACACTTGTTTATCTGTGCTGCATTTAAATGGTCGTTTTTCTTCCCTCGTTTGATTACAGGAAATAGACTTCCTTAGTTGCTCTGAGGAGTTGGGCAGCTTTGACGTGAGTATCGACAAGGGCACATTCGATGCCATATCCCTGAATGCGAATGCTAAGGAGGATGGGAAAAAGCGCTACGTGGAAGCTCTTCGGGGAGCCCTCAGGATGGGCGGATTCTTCATCATCACTTCCTGCAACTGGACCAAAGAGCAGCTGCTGGATATATTCCGCAACGGTGAGCGGCCTTCTGGCTAACGGCACCATTCTGATGGCAATGATGGCGTTCATGGTAAAAACCAACATGCAATCATAGCCACTACTGCTCAACAAAGCAGCAATTCCTATGTTTTAAATGTGGCAAACTAGTCAGTAACACTTTAGGGGGCACTTTCACGACCCTGTCTACTGCCCGTTCGTAACATAAGGAGAGGTGGTAAAGTTAACGCTAAGTTTTACTGTGGTTAGTTGGTGGGGAGACAAGTATTTACAATACTTACAAACAATTGACGATAATTATTACAAGATACACATCCATCCAAAAATAATGTAGTAGTACACTCTTACTTAATGTATTAATTAACCGGAAACTGTTAGTTACTTACTGATCCCATGTTCGTTCATCATTAATAGTAAGTCATAACGGTTCATGTATTTCATGCAGATAGTATATTTGTTCATGATTTCATGAGTAGTAATTGAGTTACTAATTTTAAGTTACTTGTGCCCTTTCAAGTAAAGTGTTACCAACTAGTCTGACACAATAATCTTTCTGAAATCTACTGGACATATTTGGGGTTTTGGTTTAATCACATGATGTGTGTGTGTGTGTGTGTGTGTGTGTGTGTGTGTGTGTGTGTGTGTGTGTGTGTGTGTAGAGGGGACTCTCAATTACTCCCTTCAGTAATTCCCCAGGATTCAGTAACAGGAGGGGAAACTGACTAATTTGTCATGCAAATTATATAGACATGCCAACCATTGAGACTGTCTGCGAACCTACAGACGTATTCTAGGTTTATAAAATGTGAAATTCCATGAAGGCAGATTTCAAAGTAAGGTTGCAATTGCTGGATGTGTCTTATCTTCTTGTAATCACCACCTTTAAACATGTCTGTACTCTGCTCTACAGGGTTCAAGTTCCTGCATGAGCTACCAACACCTAGCTTTCAATTTGGTGGCAGAACTGGAAATGCTGTCACTGTGCTGGTTCTTGAACGAATATAAACTCTGATGTCATGCCAAACAGGACTGCGTGACAGACATTCCTCTGCACTGTCACATTGTCAACAAGACACGTTTGGGTTCAATTTATGACACAAGGATTTATTTTGGTTGAACATCCTGAGGAATAACTTTCATTTAGACCCAGTTTTATGGAATTGATTATTCGGCTATTACATGTTGTCAGTTTTAAACTATGTATAGGTATATTGGTGTAGTCATTAAAAAGATCCTACCTCATCCATTCTGTCTAGTATAAGTGCCAACTTAAGGCAGATAAAGGAAAATTTAAGCATTTGCTTTTTGAATGACCCAGAGTGTCATGGAATAATGCTTTCTTTTATATTTAGAAAACTTTCAGTATTCGATTAGGTCTGCATTTAATTTCAATTAATATATGGATGATATTTTCTATTCTGTCTGGTTGATATTCTGTGATATATTTTAATGTCTTTGGGAATGGGACAGTAGGTGGAGTTGTTCACTAACCTGCAATGCTTTTTTAGTGCATGGAAATGAGAACTTTCGCTTTTGTGTCCACTCTGCTAACAGAATGAAGCCTTAACTCAAACAACACAACTTTATTTTTAGGTATTACGTAAGAAGCATAAGAATCTGTACATAATCACCGATGCAGTTAAATATTACACTTAATCAAATGAATAAATTTAGCAGTAATCGCGTACCCTACGATCTAATATTCCGGTGTTACCGGTGTTTGAACCTTTTCTACGAATTCAAACATTTTACTGTAACAAAAGAAGCTGCATGTTTCCATAATATATGTTTGGAGGTTATACGTACATTCTCGTACGTTTATGAAACTTTATAATAGTTGTATAAAAAAAACGGTATTTGGCAATAAATAAAATTCTAGGTTATTGATTTAACAGAACATGCGCTCAGGCAACTGTGCGCCATTTTTTGAAGTATATATCAAACAATTCTGTTTCTAATACACTTACTGTAGCCTGAAACATACAAATGCCCGCAGGCTATATACGTACGTCACCTCCACATGGACCCCGAGTCCATGAATACTGCACATTGTTACATTTCGAAAGGATAATAAAATGTCCGTGTTTCCATTGCTTGGACACCTGGTCTCATAATATTATGTTCACATATTGATTAAATTACTTATATAGCTGCGGTTTTCGTGGTTGTGAAGTAATGTGGAATCTCGCCGCCACATTTTAGCCAGTCATAAATTTTGACACGCTAGTGGGAAAAAAAAAACTACAGCTTTGTTTCAGGGACCTAACAGGATAGTCATCATGAAACTGACTAACATATTGATATATATTTTTTGTTTTGTTTTACTTGTTTTACTGTTTTGTTAACGCTCGGGTTTATTTTTTCATGGTGAAAGCGATGTCAATTCGCGTTCCATTGAAACTCGAATAGTGTAAATCCGTGTAAGGTAAGTCAAGTTCACTTAACGGGGAGGACTTTAAAATAAAAAGATGAAATCGAAAAAGGCGAAATCTCCTGCACTATAATAACTATCGCGCTATCCAGTAGTTCAATCAACCCTGCCCCCCTCCCCGCACACTACTTTAAACAACTCGGGCGCACGCATGTACCTGCAGTTTTCAAGGGTGGGGCGCTTTTTATTTAAAGTCTGCGATGCAAAAATTCTCATTTCGTCGAGCTTCATTATATATCGGATGCTTAAAGTGCTGGTGTTTAATTATATCTCACGCAGTAAGGACCGCGAAGGAGGCGACTGCGGCCGGAAATGGCTTTGAATTGCGTGGCGACACCCCCGCGCCGCCGAGATGGTTCAGCTGTGTGCGGATATTGTTACTGACGGCGTTTAAGTTTGCGGCCGGCCGACTGGCTGCTGGATGCGGCCGCCCGGGCTCAGCTGGCAGGAGCGGGCTGCGCTGGAAGGTGCGCAGGAAGGTGCGCGCATGACGGTCAGCATGCCTCTCCTGCTCTTTTGTTATGCGCGTCCACGATAACTTTACACGCTCTCTTCTGTCGTTTAGCATTAAAATAAATGATATACCCACCTGACTGCTGTTTGCTACTTCCGAGCGATACAGCTTTTGGTGTGAGCGAGGGATCTTTATTAAGCCATTTGTTTTGTTTGGCTTTTTTGTTTTGTATTTTCTTTTTAAGCACGCAAGTGAAATATATATTTTTTAAGTCTTTCTTTGTCACTTTTGATTTCTGATTAGATCACTGGTTATTTTTTTAGGTTTTCTTGGTAATAGGTGGTCTTAAGTATTACTAACAAGCTAGTTTGCTAGAAAGTCAACTAACAAGTTTGCTCTCCGTGCGGACCACGCGTGATGTGCAGTGGTCTGGCGGAGCAGCTGTGTGCATTAGTGATTCTGTCTTTATAGCTATTTTATCGTTTTCCCCATATCATTTCTGATCGTGTTTTCTTACTAAACCGCACATACGTCCGCTTAAATATAAAGTTTCATGTGCGACGTGCTTTGATTACTGTATATTTTTAGTATTGTAGCATTGTTGTTGGTTTTGTCTTATGGTGGCTGTGATACTTTTTATTCTTAGCTTTTTGTAACTAAAAGGCAGCGTACTTTGCTGGTGCCGAGTTCAGCAGTTGCAGCGCAGAACAGCTGTGCTATAGATCAGCCACCGAGGGGAGAGAAGTTGATTGAGAGATCATTTGCTTTGTTACTAGGATCTGTCCGGCTTCTTGGACAAAAGCATTCCTGCCTTCATGGCTCTTGTCTAGAAAACGACTGAAGGCAAAAGCAGAAAGAGAACTTTTAAACTATGGGTTCTTTACCGCAGGGGTCTGCACATTTCGTCCTGCGACCATGTGTGCTAACTTTTCAGCTGGTATTAGCAGGCAAGTTGCAGCTCATAGACGTGCGCTAAGATATTTTTCCCCAAGTGATCTGCATAGTTTGTTTTATGACTTTGGTGATCTCTGTTGACACACGAGGAAGTTACTGTTTTTCTTACAGATATGTCGTTTAACGCATCGTATAGTTCAGTGCTATGTTTTTCCAACTCGAGCCTTTCTTCATTTTATTTGTTTGTGTTTCAGCAACAGTAAAAATACTGGCTTGCGTTAAACGTGCTGAGAACTTTAACACACAAGGATAAAAGTTATACGGAAGAAAAACACGTTGCGTTGGATTGTACTGTAGTTTTGCAAGCAGCGTTTGGCTGTTTAATCTCTGCCTTGTCGTCACCGGATCTGGTGCCAGGTCTGGCTTGTGCTGCTGGTTTTTCTGTGTGATTAGTTGCAGTTTCCAGCATCTTTGACCTGCCTTTGAAATTAGGTGATTGTGCAGACAGCCCATTTAATAAAAAATAATAATCAAAAACTGTCCCCATACAGCACTCAACTACTGCAAGAGGCAAGCGTTTGTGAAAGTTCAGTGTTAGGAAATTAGAGTATAGCTTAAAAGGAAGGAATCCATTGTGCGTTATGCTGTTTTGCATGTTTTGTTGATCTTTGTGCATACTTTACAGTCTTGCTGAATAACAGAATAACACGCTTGCTATCAGGGCCGGCCCGAGCCTATATGGGGCCCTAAGCAGAATTTGATTTGGGGGGCCCCCCCCACCACCTAAATCAAGCGCTCTTGGGGGGCCCCCTAGTGGCGTGGGGCCCCAAGCGGCTGCTTAGTTCGCTTATGCCTCTAGCCGGCCCTGCTTGCTATGGTAAGTCATACATGATCAGTTTTTCCTTTAAGACCCTTGCAGATTTTTGGTAGTCTCTGGTTGGTTAGTAAGGCCTGCAGTGTCTGGGCGAACTCCTTAGATAGTGAATGGTGCTGAACTGCCTTTGACTTACGTTTAACGATCTATACATGCTTCTCAAAAGGGATGGTGGGTGTGGAGATGAGAAATGACATTCCACTGCAGCGCCTCTTTCTGCGCAATCAGCTCTGTTTTGGCACATCATCTGCAATTTGCTCTTTTTCCTTTACAGGGTAGTCCCCTGGTTCTTACACACAGCTCATACTTATGAACTTATTACACATTCATGTTAAATACAATTTCTGTTAATAAGGAATGCACGCACAACTTTTTCATGCTTATGAAAATATTGTGCAGCTTCAGTAATTGGTCAAATTGCGGTACACTACTGTATGTAGTTACTTATTATCGAAGAGACTCGGGGAACAGACCTCATCCTAACCTGGGGGTTGCGTTTACTGTGTGTCCCCCCCCCCCCCCCCTTTTGTGAGAGAACTTAAAGCAATATTAATGGGTGATTTCTAATTCAGACCTTAAATTGTGTGCAGCTTAACCAGTTTATAGTGAACTGTTATGATAACCATATAGTTCCACATTATTCCATACTGCTTGCACAGCTGATAAATGTAGGATTATCAAGCACTGGGTGTATTATAATTTGTAATATGAATATTGCCTAAATAAGTTGCTTTGTTTAAAGCATACAGGTGATAACTAGTAGCCCTTTCTGCAGAGGTACAATATGTATCTTTTGTTCACTCTGATGCGTTATTCGAGTAGGATATATGGCTGTTCAGGATCTGTGCCTGGGCTCAGATATTTAAATTATACTCAATGAGTTAGTTGAAAGGAGCCGTGGTACTTTGTGAAAAGTCTTGCATAAACATTGTCCTCCAACAACCAGGCCATGATTTGCGTGTGGTGTTTGTTTTTTTTTTTTAATTCTTTTTATTTTTTCTTCTAAGAACTTTTTTTTTTTTAAGTGGATCTGGAGGATGCATAGCAACCTTCCAACATCCTAATGAAAATTGGATGTATATTGATATGTAAATTTGAGTCGCCCCTCTACAAAGGCTCAAATCTACACTAAAACTTCTTGGTGGTTTTTTTTTTTTTTTTTTGGAAGCCAGGTACCAAAGTAGGCCTCCTTTCTATGGAATAATTACACTTGTGCTTAAAGAGCAGAGCCAAATGGTCCCTGTATGTTTAAGATTGGTAGATTTGCAGAGGCCTTTGTGTTTATGGTAAATGGCTCCATTGGGTCCTATTCTGTGTGGGCAGCTGTGTTCCTGTGAAACGGTGCCGGTGCCATATTCCAGCCCTGGCCCCTCGGCCCGGAGCACCCTGCAAAACCTCCCAAAGGGATTATTAGCCATGCTTGTCTTAGCCTCTTTGCGCGCACAATTTATTTTAATGATGGGCTTTCTGTTGCCTGCCCCCTTGCACCCCTTTTCAGTCATAACTGATTTGCCTTTGGTTTGGGCTGAAGTACTAAAGCGACGTGGAATTCAAAGTACCCCCCCCCCCCCCACCCCGCCACCTTTATGCTCTTCTCTTCCTATATAAATTCATCTGAATTTGTTTGATGCCCTCTGCATACCTTCTCAGTTGATGTAGGAGGTTTGTTTCCAAGTGTTCCGGCATGTACGGTGTAGTGTGTGTACCAGTGTGGGGGTTGTAACACCTGTTTTTAGTTACCAAATCAATCATGTTAATCCAGCATTTTTGGTATTGACACTGAACCAGAACTGAGGCCTATTTATGCATGAATAAGTCCCCGATGTTCAGATACGGAAACATTAAATGGATATACCTGCACTCCTAGAACAAGTATATCCAGTACAGTACAGCTTGAAGTTTTATTTTTTTATTTTACATTTCGCCATGCTTACCAAATGTTTGTTCACTAATTAGACGAGGCTTTATTTCCTGCTGCTGCAGCTAATAAGAGAGTTTATATGTGGCAGTGCGCATCCCCCTTCAGTTCCTGTGGTGCCTTGATGGGTGCCGTGATTGGCTGATGGAGATTCCTCACTGGGGCCCGTGGAAGTGGCATGTGTAACTGGGAGAATAACATGTACAAAAGGTGCTTATGGCATCTGTAGTTTGAGAGCTTTGATTGCCTGTAAGAAGGTTGTAAAAATAGTAAAGGTTAGAGCAGTGGGGTTTTCAAAAACTGTTATTTCTGTTGCTTTTTGGTGCTTGATACTTGATGTGTAAAAAAAAAAAAAAAAAAAAAATATGCTACTTCGTTACATATGACCGATGCAGTAGGCAATTACTGCTTCCTGGAGTATGAAGCCAGTTATTGTTCTTAAAAATGTTAATATATGGAAATGCAAATTCCATTCAGTTATTCATAATTGTTATTAATAACGTTATTAATAAGTTATTCATCATTTATAATTTTGGATTATTTTTTTCCCCCCCATTAGTTCTCTAATAATTGTTCGTGTTGAAGTTTTGCTAGCAGTTTGAGTCCAGCAATCAGATCAACATTATCCCACTCCCGAAGCATGTATAATGCCAGCTGTGCTTTCAAGGCTTTGAGTATAGCCCTCATTTCTCTCTTGGCACCAGCACGTTGGGCCGTGATAAAGGCGTGTGTTGATCGACCTAATTGTTCTGCTAATTGAACCAGTTTAGCTTTCTCTCTCTGGTTGCTGGGGAAACCTGCACATGCCCACCAGGACTGGGCTCGAGAAACGCGGTGACGGAACGACACAGTAGCTCTTATCGAGGAAAAGGCACTAGCCGTCGATTAATAGGTTTGGCATTCAAAAGCAGAAGCATTAGAATGCATTCTGCTTGCCCTCATTACAAACATCAAAACAACCATATAAATTTAAACATCCAAGCATAGTTATAGCTTGAAAAAGAGTTGGGGGGGATATAGTGGCAATGCTTTCTTCATATTTATTAATCGGCACAAGATGTGATTGGTGCGATCGAGTGGCTTTTTATCTGTTAGGTGTCAGCTTGGGTATTCTTACTAATGCATTTGCACAGTACTAGAAGTATTTGCAGAATGTTCTGCAACTTTTAATAAGTTGCTTTGTTTAAAGCATACAGGTGATATGTTTAATACCATACCAGTGATACAAGGCACAAACAATTTAAGTCTCAAGAAGCTCTGTAATTGGTTGTTTCTAAAATTTCAAAATGTCAACCTGTGCATCCAATATTTAATATCGCTTATCAAAAATCACTGCTATGTGTTAAGCCGTGGGAAGAAAAAAAATCCTTATCTCGATACTGCATTGCTGTACTGTCTCATTTCAGTATGCGACGTGTATTGCAATCATAAGAGTACAGTTTACTTTTATAGGAAAAGTATTGGGATAAAAGAAGGCATTTCTTGACTGTCGATATAACAGATTCTGGTTGTTACTAAGAACCTGAGAAGCTGCTGAGTGACGTGCTGCTTCTTGTGGTTCCATTGTGGCTGGAGTTGCGATGCAGAGATATGCAGGCAGATGTCATGCAGAATCCCCCTGACTTTCTGTTTAATCTTATGGACAGTTGAATCTGAGACGCTGGGTGAGGGAAGTCGCCCCGTGCATCTTTCTTAAACGCCTGAGTTTGCGGCTGCCGTCTGTAAGCCCCCAGCCATCTCCACACTTATTTCTGAAGAGAACACTAAATCGAGCTCATTAAGCACTGTAAGACGAGCCTGCCCTGGTTACTCTGTCCATGGTTGCATCACTTTTTGGAATAAAAAAAAAAAAAAAATTAGGGGAAAATAATAAACCTCCTTGACTGTGCGTGTCCTTGATTGCAGGTTAAAATATTGGCTGCAGTACATATGCCTTAAGGCTGGGTTTGCTAAGATTCCCCAAGCAGCTGTCAGGAGGGCTGGGATTCTCTCTTTGCATATCGTCTGTACATCACCAAATGCCACTTATCAGTGTCCACTTATGGGATTTCATTAATAATTGATTGCTTCTAAATTTTTGCATTTCTTTCCAGTCCAGACTTGTATCTTGTTTCCTTCTCTTGTCTCCTGCCCTTAAGCTATTGCCCTGGGCAGTAAAAAGCATGGTCCCATGCTAACCTTAATGCTGCCCTCCCTGCCTCTGAGCATGAGTTCCCACATTGCGGAGCCCCTCCGTCACGCTGTAGTGACCTTGCGAAAAGTAGTAGCTTCCACATGCTTGTTAAAATCCACGGCCCCCTCTTTCGATCCCCCCCCCCCCCCATAAAGCCTGTATTAAGGGGTGACACCATGTTGGTTATTTGCATTTGTGTGGTAACCCAATATAACTGGTATGAGATTTAATGCTGGGAAAGACCACAGAGGCCCCGTGGAGCAGTTCTTTCATTAGCCAGAACTGATTTCTATTTGCTTTTTTATTTTCGAGTGCAGGCGTAGAGTTGCTATGATACTGGCCTCCTGAAAAGCCTCTGAATTCTGTGGAGAATTGCGTAAGCCCCATATGATCTTATGTCAGCAAACAAAATTGTGGCATGATTACGATCAGGATGGTAAGATCCCCTGTGGAGCCATAGAAACAATGGCGAATTCACTGGCTTTCCAAAGAGTAATGTTGAAATTGTTCGGGATTCGTTCAAGCGATACTTATCGTCGCTCACCTGTAGGTAATGGTGACACATGAGATCTCTTTTTAAAGGTATTATTTGTAATATAACACCAGTGTGGCTTTAGTATTATTTACACTAGTGTGTTTTATTTTGGTTTATTACATATAATTGTCTGCATTGAAGGAAAAGCTCTTTGAAATTTAATTGCGATTCCGAGATCACATTTCAGATATTTATATTCTGAGTTCAGGCTTAACGGGACCCCAAAGTAGGTGACTTCATTGGACATTGTTCCAGGTGATTCCAAGATACCTTTTTTATTTTATTTTAAATGCTTGGGTGTTAAAATGTATCTTATTTCCCTGCTGGAGGATGTTTTTACAGCACAGAGGAGCTCGACCCTTTCAAGCTTGCATACTCTGGGTATTTATTAGACTTCTGGTTCTCTTTCTGCACCTAGAATCTCCTGGCTTTGTTGCCTTACCATGGGCACTTGTACATATCACTGTATATGGAGACAGCCTGTCATTGCGTAATGCTTTGGAGTGTCATCACTGAATGTAAACAAGACAGGAAATAACCGAGAACCGTGTTGGTTCAAATGAAGAAGGATGATGTATTGATCCCTGTGGGGAAAACTCTCTTGTTGCCTACCCCATCCTGCTCTCCACAGACACACACAGATGAGAGCAAGCTTGGCTACGGCACCTGGAGAGCTTGGGGCTAAGGGTGACTATTCTGTCGAGGCCAGGCTCAAACCTGCTACCTTCTGGTCACAGACAGAGGTTTAGCCCACTGAGCCACATACCCCCCAGGGCAAATGTTGTTATAATTTGATCAAATATGACAATTATGGCCCTTTATTTGTAGCTTTATATGTGCAGGTGGTATTCATTGGGGAAGGCTACAGATCGTAGTTTGACTGTGTATGTTTCATTTAACATAAGTGAAAGGTTTATAGTGTTGGACGGTTGCTTGATAAGTCTATAATGTCACTGGTGGTTCTTTATAGCGCACTGAATCATTTTGGTTTGCCATGGTCTTCCTTGCCATGCTGCTCCCATCTGCCCCAGTTCTCCTCCACTTGTGGGGCACTCTATCTTGACCCCTCCACCCTGAACTCATCTGACACCCCACAGAGCAGCGGGCCTCTTCCCCATAACGTGCCATCAGCCCCCTGCTCAGGAAGCCTAGCCCTGGGTGCCTCTTCTTACGCCATTGACCCTAAGTGATAAATGTAACTAATAGGAATCATATGCGTGCTGTTGGCATTGACCAATGTAAGAGGAAACACTAGCCGGCTCTATTCTCCCAGCCCGCGGACGAGCTTGGCTGCCGTTCCTCGTGGACAGCCACCGGGGTCTTGTGATCCGTTCCTGATGTCACTCCTTTGTTTCCCACGGTGTTTCATCTTCGGGACAATACTCTTTTGTTTTCACAGACACTAGCGCAAGGGACTAGGTTACCCCTCTTCTGTGTCTTGCTCGCTCTGCTATTCCGTTTTTATCCTCTCGTACTACTTTTTTTCCCTCTTCATCCTTTTTTTTTTTTCCCCCTCCTCAGACCCGTCTTCCTTTCCATGTGCTCCCATGCTTCTTGTGGATTCGGCAGGGTGACACTTGGGGGAGGTAGACGGAGTTTCATTTAAGGACTGCAAAGTCCGCGACCATATCCGTTTGCCTTCAACCAAAAGTTGAGATTAAAAGCTGCAGAAGGTGCAGATAGGAAGATTAAAAGCTCCACCTAATCAGCTGGTTTACGGCCTGTAGCACTAGAGGAGGGGGAGATGTTTGGATAACCGCAAGGTCATGGCTATTCCAAGCTTGCTTGAAGATTCTGTGACCTGGTTTTGACTTTTTCTTCCTTTGTGCAGAATACTCTAGGACAACTAAATCACTATTTAGCCCTAACTTGTAATGAGGAAAAATGGTTTGGAATTAATTTAAATATAGTCAAATAATTTACAACCACCCCCCCCCCCCCACCTTGTAATACGTTTAAGTGACTCAACATGTACAGCAGCTAATGCGCCCTTTCAGACGTGTTTGCTTACAGGCTGTACCTGTCTAACCAGCGCACAGAAGGTCACAGACTGATACCTGTAGTCTGTCGGCCCAGACTCAGCACTACACACACACACCCCCCCCCCACTTGCCAGTCTGGCTGCGAGTTCCTCGGGGTGGGAAGACAAAGGCACTCCGCAAGCTCATGGCACATCTCTTTGTGTTTGCACAGGGTTCGGAGGAGGTGTGAAAAGCATTCCAGGGGAGCCTGTGGGCGAGCTACAGATGGGCAGCCAGCCACGCGTCCCGCCGGCCTACACGTCCCGCGCCCCGGCAGTGAACATGGCATCCGATGCCCTTTGTCTGCTCTGGAATGCATTGGGGCAAAGATGTGCATTGCCATGGTGATCATTTACTCTAAGACACTGGAGAAGAAGAAGGGTGTTGATGATGTAACATCCAGGCAGTCACACTCAGAGCTGGTAAGATATTACATTTGATTAGCAGGTTGCAACATAAACCTGGCTACCAGTAAGAGCAATGCTCAGATAAATGCAGCTTTATCTGTGACCCCCACAACACTTTTTCAGCCCCCTGCAATGATAACTAACAGTTTTACTTTAAAGGTACCTTTTGTGAGCATAGTTTTACTATGACTCTACTCAGCTTCTGTTACTCATAGTGATATTGACATTTGCTACAAGAGTCTTTATACTGCTTCTGTGTTTAGAATTATTTCATAATTTTAAAATGGTTCGTGCCAGTTGAGTATTCTTATGCGATGAAGTACCTCTGGATATGTGGAAAACAGATTTTTAAGCTACAACAGGCAACAGATTCTAATGGATAGAATCCTATCAACACTGGTCATAAGCATGACATGCTACTGGTGCCATATTAGGTAGGACTTTATTAAAGGGGCGTGTCAGACATTTTATAAATACAGTAAATGAGTTATGTCTGACATTTTTGAAAAGGGTGGTTTAGGTTTTCGCCAAGGCCAAAACCCAGCTGTCATAAATCTAAAACTAATCCCAGTCGCATAGAGAGAGCTTGCCCCATAGTCATGCCAAGGGGACACAAAAGGCCCTGCTTGGCTGTTCCGATCCAGTTGCAGCTGAAGTAGCTCTTCGGGATTGGATTAGAGCCCAGCAGGCACCTCCTGAGTGGCTGGAGAGTCCTCACCCTTAAGCAGGATCTATGGCCCTGTCAGCTCTGCGTTTTTTATGTTGTGCATAAGGGATGCGCCTGGATGGCGAGTTTTGTCCCTTACTCGTAAACCCCGTAATAAGAAGTTTACAGACGACTTAGTGTAACGCTCGTGCGGCGGCACCACACTTGTAAGATGGCTTTGCGAAGTACTAAACATCACCTACGTAAAAATGCAGAAACGGTAATATCTGAAATGAGCAGGCGATGGGGAGGCTTGGCCTTCTAAGCCGTTCTGTTCTGTTTACAGACTATGAACAGAGGGATGGCTCTTTTCTCCTGTGCCCCTGTGGGTAAGTGCTCCCCCGTTCAGGGTCAGGCTGCCTTCAGCCCCGAAGGAGACGCATTTAGAAAGGCTGCCAGAACTTACATGCGCAAGAGAAAGTCCTTAAATTGCATTTTTGTGTATGATAAGACTGTGGGGTTATGCGGCTTCTGGAACAGAGATGCTGGTTCAGTGGGTTTCTGCTAGTCGCCGGCTGTGTGTTCCTGTGCCATGCTCTGTGACCTGTTCACACTTCTGCACCTGGGTTTTGGGACGCAGCCTGGCATTTGGCCCCCGGGACTGCACCGTCTGCAGAACCGCTTTCAGCGGCTCGCACTCATTGGTGTCCCGCTGACAGATGACTCCGATAAGAGTGCGGATGGTTGGTCACGGGCCCCCTTCGTCGGCTTTCAGCTCTGAGGCTCGACACGGGACAAACACACCTGACACTTCGGGCCCTATTGTTAGTTAGGACATTAATAAAGAATGTCATTGCACTGTCATCGTGTGGCTGATGAATGCAGGGATCACCATTATTGACCTGTCTGCTTCAGGCTTTTATATGTGTTTATTAAGAGTACAGTAAACGTACTGTTATCGGTAGGTAAATGGCCCAGAGACCTATGCGGGTACTAAATGTGATTTAGAAAACCTGTTTGGTTTTCCATTACTTTATCCATGGAATTTTTGCTTCTCATTATATCTTACTGCTGATATAATAATTTCCAAATTTTTCCCTTCCGAGATCAAGGACACACTGTTCAGATGTTTGAAACAATGAACTCTGGTTATAGAACAACATGGCCACAGTAGGAGTAAACTGGAAAAAAAATTGGGAGAGGCATGCAGGGTTTGACTAACAATGGGCAGGCGCAAACCCATCAGAAATCAATAGCGTTTTGTGCCGGCGTTGGGCTGCTTATTCGCCTTGCGACGCCCTGGCTGCCGTCCGGCACCGGGCTCCCCGATGGTAGGTGGAGTGTCAGTGTTTTGTCTCTAGCTCATGTTGTGGCCATTGTTGGGATTTTTAAAATTGATGATCGCGTGAGTTCGTAGTTGGGACGGTCCCGCCGACGCTTCAGGTTAATCTCAGAAATTTATTAAATTATTAAATCCAGTGACCCTTCCAAGAATTTGGACAGTGAGATTATTAGCTCCTCACTCTTCTGGAAAACTGTTCCCAAGGCCAGACGGCCCTCACTTTAACATCTGCTTCTCTGCTTGGCGGGACAAACAACAGACATGGGGCCCATGAGTGGCTTCCTGCCTGTTTTTGTTTTGGGTTTTTTTTTTTTTTAAGGCATTACATTTGAGCTAGTCATGTGGAATACCGTTTATGTAAAAATCTAACATGGGCGGTGTTCACCAATATTTTTTGTTTGACCAGGCCTACTGTTGATCAGTTTATCAGTCTTGTGTTTCTCAGATTTTTGGAATAGAGCGGGCCCCTTTTGATGCATGGTGCACGTTAGTTTCTCAGAAGTAGTCTGCTTTCTCAGATTTATGCAGTGCGAAGGTCCCTGCTCCAGTCCTTTGTTGTGCTCTTTGTGGAAATCATGTGAGAACACCAGGTAACACCCCCTTATAATGATTGTTGCCAGGGTCTGTTTGATTCCAAAACTCTAATTGTAGCATTAACTCCGTGCCGAGCTTCTGCTGATTGCTTGGTCATATGATGCTGCTTCTGAGCAGTGATAGCCTGGTATTGCCATGATCCCACTTGTCCAGGTCATAGTTGTGAGATGTTGCATAGTGCAGCGGACCACCCAGACTGCAGGTGGTTTTACCTTACCTTTGAGCTGCTATTACTGCTTGTTGTCTTGCTGCCCTTGATTGTGTTTAATAGGCAGTTCGTATGCTGCCGAAGTTTTAATTAGTAGGCCATTCTTTTAGCTTGTTTTACTTAATTATCATTATATTGTCTTTGCTTTCGGACAAAGATTTTCTTCCTGCTTTGTAGATGTGTGTTATAGTAGAATAACTGTGTATATATAGGAATATAATTTTATACTCTAGCAGATGCTAGCTTATTTTAAATGATCCGTTTGCTGTAAATGACCTGTCTTACTTTTTGCTGTATGCTTGTACATAAACAGTTTTGCTTGCATGTCACCTAACAGCGACCGCATGTGCCTTTGTGTCACAGAGCCCGATAGATGGCGGGACCTGGGGCGAAGGTGCGGCCTCCAGCAGGACGAGAGGAGTCCCACCCTGGAGAGCCTGTGGGGTACGCTGCCCGAGGTTTGCCCGAGGAGCCCCTTCTGGGGCAGGGAGTCGGACCCAGCCAGCATTCCCATCACCGACCTGATTCGGGACCTCAGCTTGAGCGAGGCCAAGGTCACGTCTTCGCCCTCGGTGGCACCCCCTAGCAAGCGGCAGTGTCGCTCCCATTCTCTGTCGGCCTGGCGGCCGCAGGGCTCGCGGGTGTGGACGCCCGTGGAGAAGCGGCGATGCCACAGCGGCGGGAGTGCGCGGCGGAGCCCGGCCGGCCTGCCGGGGGGCTCGCCCACCATGCAGCGGAGCTCCAGCTTCAGCCTGCCGGCCCACTCCGACGGCCCGCCGTCCGCCTTCGAGTTCTCCTGCCTCGCGCTCGTCGGCCTCCGGGAGCCCCCCAAGGCCCTCTCGCTGTCCCACGAGCTGATCATCCCCACGGAGTCGCAATACGGCTCTGCCTCCAGCTCTCCGGAGTCCATGCCGGAGCTGGGCAGACGCCCGGCCCCGGGGGGACTCTCCCGAAGCCGCTCGCAGCCCTGCGTCCTGAACGACAGGAAAGCGGGCGTGAAGCGCCGGCGGCCCGGCGAGGGAAAACAGTCGAGGCCTTCCCTGGACTTGGCCAAGATGACCCAGGTCAGTGATAGCCGGCAGCCCCGGCTTCCAAATGGCCCGTGAATTTGTAAACAGTCCTGTTGAAACTGCAGACGAAGCCCGTTTTAAAAACCAAAATAAGTACTGCAGGAGGTTGTTTACGGTTTTGACAAGGTTAGTACAATACTTGTTGGACTTGTTGCTTGAGTTTAAAAAGTATATGTGAGCATATCTTCAAAGTGCGAAGCCGTGACAGTAATTAAGGTTCAAAACCTTGTGTTTGGAGAAAATGGTGACTCAAACCATGCCATACAAGGAATTGTCAGCATAGGGCAGGTTTTTAAAATGTATGTATAATAATCTTTCCAAGAAC
>JAODKN010000063.1:8984036-9000816 GCA_026774425.1 Petrocephalus zakoni
ACAGCAGCCGTGTGTACCCAGCCTGCGGTTCACACTCACACTACTTCAACAGCAGCCGTGTGTACCCAGCCTGCGGTTCACACTCAAACTACTCCGACAGCAGCCGTGTGTACCCAGCCTGCGGTTCACACTCACTCCGACAGCAGCCGTGTGTACCCGGCCTGCGTTTCACACTCACACTACTCCGACAGCAGCCGTGTGTACCCAGCCTGCGGTTCACCCTCACACTACTCTGTCAGTAGCTGTGTGTACCCGGCCTGCGGTTCACACTTACACTACTCCATCAGCAGCTGTGTGTACCCGGCCTGCGGTTCACACTCACACAACTCCGTTAGCAGCTGCACAAGAGATAAAAGATCATTTTTAATGCCTGAATGTTGAAAATAAATTGTATGTATTTCCAATTGTTAGGCAGAGATAATAGCATGGTTTCTCCTTTAATTCTTTCTGAAATGGGTGCAGGATAGGGGGGTCTTTTTGCCTCAGTTGGACTAGGGCAACTAAGGCAATTAGAGCAAGTACTGTTAGGGTCAGCGGTAGGTCTAGCTTCTGTCACGATCTGGGCCAATCACCTTTCACCCAACCTCCTAAGTGTCCTCCCCCCCCAACAAGAATTTGGCATTCTGCGCAATTCGGCATTCAGCACTGCTATTTGTATTAAAACATTTGAAATGATACAAGTAATCAAATTTAAAACTACATAAATACAAAAAAAGAAGTAAAAATGACAAATACAAACAAATTACAACAGCATTTAAACAGCATTAAAAAGGATCAAATTATTACACTATTACCCTATTGATTGTGAAACATACTAGTGTACTACCGTAGTTCATTCATAAACATAGGAAAAAACTGCGTATCTTTATCCCAAAAGCTTCCAGTGGGGTGACTGGAGGCCAACCCACCACCGCATCCCCCCCATCTCGAACTTCTGAGTAGCAGCCCGCCTAGATCACAAACTAGAATCAGGGCGTCCACTGACCCACACGGTGACATGATATCACTGGCGTGGCATGCAAATCAGTGATACAAAACCGACTGCACAAGTGTCATCATTCCTGTTTCTTTTTTTGTACATGTGCCCCCTGCCAAACCCCGGCAGGATGCCACCCTAGCAGGTGCCCATGTAGGCCGTACCTAAATCCGTGTGATCAGGGCCGAATTCAGGAAGATTGGGGGGTCGTATTTAATGTATAAAATGCTGCTGCAACAACTGGATTAAAAATGTTTGGGCCCCCTACAAGTTGGGGCCCTGGGTCACAGGCCAAGTTAGCCTGTGCAAAAGTTTAGCCTTGCCTGTGATAGCCTAGCCTCCCATCCAGGATATGGGATATACTCCACAGTGACCCTGACTACGAATGGTTGGAATATGAATTCAAATATACATTTAGACTTATTTATTCAGTTTTATTGGGTTAATATGTACTGCACAGTAACCATTAAAATGGTATATGTGAGTTTCTCTAAGCAATTTTAAACAGCTTGTTGTATTCTTCAAAAACCTGTTAAAATGTTACTGTCTACAGCCCATTTTGGTAAGTGTTATCGTATGCTATTAAAATGCATTAAACTGCAGTCAAACTTGAGGATTTTAATGAATACCATCCACCCACTGATCTCTGGTACACTAGGGCAGGCCCCATCTTCTTAATGGAAGACTGATTCATTAGAAGTTCTTTCCTCTGTATTCCTGGCATCAGAAAGTGACACTTTAACAATTTAGTTGTGTTAAACCACAGGCACTTGTTAAGAAGAAAAATAGCCACTGATGTCATAGACTATTTCACTTTATGGGTTCCCTGTTAACATTTTAAAGGTGGCGAATTCCAATTCTAAAGAGCTGCAGTATATTAGAATTAGCAGTTGTTTTATACCTGAAACTGAGATTGCTTCCAAATAATTACTTTGGTGATTAAGTAATAAATAAGAATGAAACATCACCTGTTTTTAAAAGCATATGGAATATGGAACAATAATGTCTGTCTTAAAAGTATCTAACCCTCCTGTTTATACTTATGCTCTATCCCATTTCATACTTCCCGGCTTTGGAGAGCTACCATCTAGGTAGGTTTCGGTCCTTCCTGAACTAAATGTTTCCCTGCACAGATCAAAAAACGATTCTCTTAGCTATTCTAAAAGTTGAAATACCTAAAAATGAGATGAGTGAAGGAGAAAAGTATCCATTGTCAATGATCTTGTTTGTAGAAACGCTGTAATGCTGTAATGCAGGGCGATGGAACCAAGGCCTCTTGTTATGCTTGGTAGATCTTTCCCTGTCCCACCACAGATGATTGAGCTGAAGAGCCGTGTGGTAGTTAGCACAAGGAGCTGTGAGGAGTTGAATCGGGTGCGTTAAATGATGGTAAACCCAAAAATGTGAAGGGCTCCGGCCGTCCAGGACTGGAGTTTGACACCCCTGCTCTAGATGGTGCCCACCGGTCTGTCATCAGATCCAACGGGCACAAGCAGGAAGGGCAGAGCAGTTGCTGCTCATTCACGCAAACCACATCTGTAAACATGCGTAGACAAGCTATGCTCGCTGATGCTATCGGGCAGAAAATTACCGAAACAATAATGGAGAAGAGGAAGAGGCTAATTATACACTGCATCTCTGGCGGAATTATGGGGAGTTTCTCCTCCAAACCAGATTTAACAGATTTTTGTACAAAGCGTCAGTGTTTTTTTAATTTATTGTGCATTACGTGTTGCAGTACTAATGACCACCGGGTACATCAGATCATTAATTTGCATGTCTGCCATGCCAAATAACTTAGCAATGCAAGCATGTTTTTTGTATAATGATACTTTAACCTTTCCACAGGGGTCTCTTGTTATCCAAATACATTTATATGCCACTCGCAATTACATCATCATTCTTAAGATTACGCCAGACTAACAACCGAGAACATGAAAGACAAACAGAGAAAATATGCTTCTAAACAGGACAAGACTTCTGTTTCATAACTGCCGAATGCTGACAGGGGGGCAATATTTCTAGCATAATGGGCATAGATTGTATCACTCTAAGAAAGCAGAAAAGTAAACAAAAACTTGGAATATTATCTGCATGTGGGAGAAGTTTAATGAGTAAATATTTTTCCAAATGTCTTGTGCCAGTGTGTCTTTTACTGATGCAATGAACAAGCGTTACTGTTTCGTACTTAAAAGAGAAAGTGCCCCAAGAATGTACGCTTCCTAAGCACTATATGAAACCACCATGATTTGCATTCCTGTTAGTGGCAGGCTGACAGCGATGGCCTAACAGAAGCTGGAGCTTTGGTTTTATTTTAATATGCACGGGAAGGTGGTTCAGTTGCAGCCTGTGAAAATTTTAAATATGTGTTTTGTGATTGTTATGTTTGTAATTACTAATGCTTCAGTTATCTTTCATTGTGAATTGTTTTCTGGAGTAGGCACCATTGTCAGAAGATCAGGAGGAGCCTTCAAATGTCATCTTCCTATAATGATTTTATTATTTGTTCGTCTCAGTACGCTTTGTGTTACTGTTCCTGTTGTGTTTTGGGCGGTAGCAGTTCTGCCGTGTCTAGGATGACTCAGCATGGCACATAACCAACATCCCAAACAGCATGGCACATAACCAACATCCCAATGTTTACATGCCAATCAGCCACTGGCTAAGGAGCTACCCAATAGGATTGAAAGCCTATTGTCTGCACCCCTCCCTTCACTGATTACTGCACCCTGCTCATCTCCAAAGCTTCTGCTGAAGTCAGTGTACCTGTGATTCCACCACACACATCATTCTCTACAGTGTTATTAACAGTCAGATTTTTTGTTCAGCATAGTGCTGCACAGATGGCAGAAACCGGTGACTTAAGTTAGCGATGTCACTTTAACAGCCTTGCCTAACAGTACTTCAGTACAAGCCACAGCAGCCTTAGTTTCCTGTGACCAAGCCTAGCAGCTGATTTCCTCTTTACGTTGAGGATGAAGATAAAGTTCAGGATATGACTTCAGTCTCTTTCCCTGATACCTTCTGAGACGTCTCACTGGTCTCATGTGATGCCTGCCCAGCTGTTTTGTTTTTCGCTGCTATTGAGAGCTTAGCAATGCGATAAACCTGGCTCACGGTGGAGCCTGAATATATGTTAAACCCTTGCCTCATGGGTGATCTACTAATACGACCAAACACGTTTTGACACACGTTATCTCCTCCAGTCCCATCTCTTCAATAAATATGGATAGTGTAACACAGTGATGTCATCTAGAATTCTAAGCAATCAACACGTGGCTCATTACTAGCTACAATATGGTCTCCATGCTAGCATCCCTGCTCCTGTAGGCAATAGTGATGGCAGATACCACCTTCTGTAATTTGAGGGACGTTTATCAGCATTGCGGAGGCTGCTTCAGCCCTGTTCTGGTCGTACACGCACTCGGATGATGTTATCTCAAATGAGTCGGCATGTTGGATGTGATTTTAGCAAGATCGGTATGAAAGAGCCAACACACAGTCTTGGTCTTATCAACGACTCTTTCTCCAGTACTGGTGTCATTTATGGGGAAAGCAAAATGTTCCCAAATTGCCAAGTATGACTGACTAACCAGAATTAGCCATGACCACCTCATAGCCACAATTAGCATGTTTCCTGTGTTTCTACTTCTGAATTTAGGTTCTGCTCATGTCAATAAACAAATTCATTAGTTTCTATTGTTCGTTCTGACAGAAAATGATATACAGAACACTGCATGACTGACGTGTACTGTTACAGACCTGTCTCTTATTATATTAGCTGTGATCAGAACATAAAAGTGTGGTTTGTAAAATGTTGGAAAAAATGCCCTAACCTGCACAGGACGTTCTAGGTCATGTGATGCTCTGGTTGGCTGAAAGTTTGCAATATACTGTACAGTGGCATTCGTTAGCAAGAAACAGCGTTCATGGAATCTGGAGCAAAAATAAATAAATAAAATATGGGTAAGTAAATGTTAAGTAAGGGTACGAACTTGAAGGCCATCATCCTATATAACTATTTAAAACTATATAACTATGCACAGGCCATGCCAGTAAATCAGACAAGAATAAGAACAGTTCTGTTTACGTACACAGCCCATGATTTTTTCTTTAAACTGCAAGCAGTGCTGACAGTTTCAGACACATATAGTCTATCATGAGCTGCACCACGGTACAGCAGCATTATAAAACAATAACAGGCACCAGTTGGAAGTAGAAGCTGCTGAGAAACGATTACTTTGTTTATTTCATCTTGAGTAAGCTGTGCATCTGGTTCCAGGCCTCCTGCTAGGGGCTTGCTGCTTCCTCCAGTTGACCCGTAGCCGTCTCTGTGTTGTCTTGCTGTCAGAAGAGAATTGGCCTTAAGAGAGTGTGTGTGTTCCTGCTCCGTGCCTTTAAATAGAAGCCAGGGAGTGATTGATGGCGTATGGGCTGGGTGGGGGATGTGCTTTGAGTAAGAAGGGATTCAGCGAGTTTAACCTCCAGCCCCCTGTTTTTATCATTATCCTCCCCGTCGTTCTCGTCAGGACGGGTATTAATAAAAACAAGGAAGCCATTAGACAAGAACTGTAGTGCAAAGTCGAAAAGTAAAGAATAACACAGCAGCTGTAGCTAGACAAATACAGCCTTTCAACCTCAAAGGGATGGATGTTTGCTCCTGAAATCAGCCCACATCACGGTTTAATATGCTGTAATTGGGATCTCCAAAGCATGAGAACCTTGGCCCGCGTTTCCCACTTGAACTTACAGTAATAGCGACCTTCACTGGTTCCCATGTGCGATAGCCTGAGAAGCGTTTGCGTTACAGGGCCTGAAGTCAAGCACAAAGGAACAGAGAGCCGTTTAGGCGCGGAGGAAGGCGGAAATGTTCTTCTCTCTCGGCGGCTGAAACCAGTTCATTCCACGGCTGTCCCAATTTATCCGTCCTCTGCGAGCGCAGTACAATTTCCATCTGCCAGAACCACCCACAGAAAAATTCATGTCATATGGCATTTAAAATTCATGTCTCTTAATTACCTCCCCTCGCAGACCACATTAAAACGGATGCCAGGCAGATATAAAACTGTGCACATGTACAGAAAAGTAAGTTCTTGGAAGCTGACTTAAATAGGTAATTATCTGATCTATATACGTCAATAATTTCAACCTTTAACCATGGTATGTGTATTTTACAAGATATAAGCTTAACCCACTATTTACGGAAAGCAATTAATTCTTTAGAATTCAGTGATTTACAATGTTTATTATATTTCATGTAAGAATTTACAGTAGCTATTTCCATACTTTGCCAGAGCAATGTACAATGTTTTTATCATTTACATACTGTACCTGGCTAGTAATTAGCACGATAGCCACAGCTGGGACTGTGGGCTCGATTCCGGCTCTGCTACTTGTACTTGTGTCTGCTGTGTGGCATCAGCCTATAATGGGCAGGATGCCCTGTGCACTGGGATGGTAGGCCTCAGACTCATTGTAACGCCGTTCAACAAAGACAGACATATGGGTGAAACATGAGTTTCCACATGAGCTCATGTCTGCTGCAATTAAGGTAATTCTTGGGGCAGAAACGCATAACCGTCTGGTTATCAGTGCCCTTAAAGTGTATTAGGTTACATTTAGAAGCCCCTTTTATCCAAAGCAGCATACATTTCAGAGAGCAGGGTTAGTCAGTCCCTGAGGCAGTTGGGGATAAGGGCTTTGCTCAAGGGTCCAGTGATGAAATCTCACAGCTGACCACAGAATTTGAACTGGTGACCTTCTGAGCGCAGGCACAGAGCCACAACCCGCAGAGCCACACAACGCCCCTATATGTTATGATAATCAGTGAACTATAACAGAGAATCTATTCAATAAAGCCTAATGTTTCGTTGTAAACAGAAACGTTTCATTTGTGATATTTGTTGCCAGTGTTTGTTATGTTATGACTTCTACAGCTAGATATCACACCTTGGTTGTACCTCTTGCTGTGTGCTAATGGTCCTTACATGCCAGCCCACCCACCTCCCAGTACATCCTCACTGTTTTCATGTGCGTCTCAAATGCCCCCCACACCTGAGACTAAAAGGTTCCTGCTCCGCCAGTACTGAGTACCGAGGTGCGGGAGCATCGTGCAAAAGAGCCAACATTGTGAGGTTCATGACAGTCTCTGTGTGCAAACCCACTCTATAGTGGGTGGGGTGGTGGTGTGGGGAGTGTTTTTAATAGACGTGATTCAGAGCGCCCCCGGTGCGTATTTGGAGAGCTGTATAACATTACTGCCTGCCATCTGGGAGCCACCTTCTCATTGGTTAGAAAAGCAATGCACCGAGGGCCCGGTGGCGATGGATGAAACCGTGGCATTGTCTAATCGCACTAGAGAGGGAACTCTTCTTGCAAACAGGGGAAAAGAGAGCGGTTAATAATTAAAACAAGGCTAATAGCCTGGTGGGGAGTTTCCAGGTCTGGCAGAACTCAGCTGGGCGATGATAGGGAGTGAATTGGAGCCAAAACATTGCCTAATTACCAATATGCACAACAAACACTGGACAATGCTCGCCCGTGTCTGGCTGTCTGGTGCAGCATTTAATTTTGCAAAAAAAGAAATGAACGATTATCGAAACTTGCTGAACTGTTGCCTGGCAGCATTGTGAATAAGGATATCATTCTCCTGGCAGGGAAGAGGTTGAGGGCAGGAGATTTGGTCCAGGATGGAATATTTTCAGGTAGTGGATGACTGATGGAGGACTGAGAGATACTGTCATGTGGAATTAGCGATGGGTGAAAATCTAAACAAGTAGCGTGGTGATTTACAGCTCTGGGAAATGCAACCAAGGCCTCATGTTATGGTGGTGTAATAGCTGACAGCAGCAAGTAAGCTCTTTCTGTAGATTTACCTCTTATTTATATTGGCTTTCCTCCTGCTGTTTAAAATCTAGGGCCCAAGTGTGACTCAGAGAAGATAGATACCAATATTTTCTTTGCATTATAGGGGTCCTCATAAATAGTTTTGGTTATGGCAAGTCGATAAGCAGAAGTTAAGACACGCCCAGTTTCACAATAGCCTCTCAAGCAGCGAAAACTGTAAGTTTTCATCAGATTGTAACAGAGCTGTTTTCTCCATCCGTTGTTCACAAGTACACCATGTACTTCATCTAACTTTGTATTTAATTGGAATTGTATTATAATCTTAACAATCTTTTTTTATACTTCTGCAATAATCTGGACTGAGTTCACGAGGGAATTTACGCTTCAGTGTAAATTTAGTGTAAACTAAACGAGTTTACAGAATGTCCCAAAGTGTCAGCATTAAGAGAGCAAAGAAAACAGATAAATATCGTGACCGTATGGATTATGCATTATCTATTGCAATAATGGAAATTATATCATTCCACTCCTGAAGAAAATTTTATGCATATAGGAGACACAGGAAAAAAAAACATCTGTGTATATGGGTCAGCCGGCAAACCCAGGGGCTTGTGCGTGACACTGCTGTGGTGACGGATGGTGAAACCACAACACAGAGTTAAGCATCTTTGCATTATGAGTGCAAGTTAAACACTACACACAAAGGCACAATTCAGAACGGCAGAGGTGTCAAGTTATCCCCTACAGGGTTTATCTATGCTTGTTATCCTTTCGAACAATTCCCCTGATATAATTACTCCAAATTTCCCAAGGTGGACTGAATATATATATATGTTGAGTCTAAGACATATTGTTGGCCATGATGTATTATTTTCGAAGGCTTAAGCATTTCTAGCTAAATGAATTGTTCGCGAACTCATTAAAAAGAAAATGCGAAGCTTAGCATGCAACAGTTATACCGCTGTTAAGTTACTGGTGTACAATGGTGTGTAATTACGGTGTGCAGAGTTGCTCAAGGCAACAATAGAAGTGCTCACTCCCGACTTTAAACTTCACATCTGTCAGATACAGTGGGCTCGGTGGGGTGGGGGGGACCCTCCTCAGGGAGATGAAAATCAACAACGTTAAGAAATTTTCCATCGTGAGTGTCATGACGGTTTGTTTCGTCTGACTCTGTTTGTCCCAAGTTATGAAATGAGGCAAGTCTGGGAGGGTAAGATGACAATGGAACACTGCAATGACCCCTTTACTACAAAAAACGCTGATTCGTGTTAGACTAGCAGCATGCTTTGATTCCATCGTTTGCTTGTTTGCTAACTGGAATAAAAAAAAAACGAGGAACATTTGCTAAGCTACAAAATGTTCTGCTCTGTCACTTTTGATGCTCCAGTTACAAAGGAGAGAGGACATGAGTATATTAGGGGAAGCAAGTGACTGCAAAACTTTTGTTTGCTTTTGTGAGGCCCCAGCTATGAATACTGTCTGCAGTTTATGACAGCCAGGAGAGCCATAAAAAATGCAACATGTTCACCATCTATGTTAGGTGCAGGAAGGAACCTGCAAACAGGGCAGTGTCTATGTATAAAACATAAAGTAGTTTTGCCAAATACAAACTGCTAGTAGAAGTTGTGACCTGTACCAGCAGATCACTGGAAGGATTAAACAAGACCTAGCATATGGAACTGAATGTTCCAGCTGTCTGATACTGCGCTCTAATCCATCAGTATAGCACCAGAACCAGAAGCACTGAAATACTGTTAATAAATCCAGTTCAACCACTCTGTGTTTGAAGGTATAATTATGGCAAAACATTGCAAGAAGCATTTTATGTCACAGGGCCAAGCAAGAGTCTAAAAGGTTCTCCAATAAAAGGACGCAAAATCGAAACGTTTGCTGTTGCAGTTATAGGACTGGGCTTGCAACCAGAACTTCTGCAGGTTCTGTTCCCAGATGGGTCTCAATATAATAAAAATAGAACTATGTTATTGAATATCCAGACCTGTAAATAAGGAATAAAATCCAACTACCAGGTCATGAATAGTCTCAGCTGGCTAAGCAATTTTGGCTGGGGAGGTGGAGGGGGGGGGTCCATTCTCCAGTTCAGTGTTCCCTTTTCCTTAAATAACAAGCCCCCATATGATTAATGATCTGACTTGCAATTCAATTACCCGAAATTAGGTTGTTAGTGAACATAGGGGCAACGAGCTCACACAAGGGCACACCGGGGGGTAAAAAGTCCCCGTCCGAATGAAAAGAATTCACTTGGGACTTTTCTTGCCTTAGTAAAATTGACTTATTGGCTTCTTGAACTTTCTTTGCTTTCATGTCTGATTTTAATCATGTCTGATTTTTAGGTGGGATCTATCATTAAAAGTAGAATGAGCGGAGAGGAAATCCCTGATTATCAGCAACCAGCATGCACTAAGAAACAAAGGACTTGCAATGGAGATCTAGAGAAGGACGCCAGCATAATACACAACAGACAGAACACATTTGAGGTTCTCCTTGGTTAAAACACCTTTCTTCATGTTCTGGAATATATCAGAGGGATTGAGGTATCCTCACATGTGTGTATTTTGGTGTCCATATTGGTGTGTTAAATCTCGCTACCTTAATTTGATTTGTTGCAGTAACTGTGAGTGAAACTTTATGGTTTATGAAAAAAGTTCATATTCATGACAGTTCATGTGTTCTCACCAAAGACAGACTTAGGGCATTGATCTGTCATGATAATGGAAAATTGAAACCCGCCTGCCCTCATGCCAGGTCCATGTCAGGATGTTAAACGATGCAATACCAATCACTGGTATGTGCTGTGCAACTAAGACGAACTTGCATAAGCCTAGCGCTAAGTGTTTGTAATCAGCCAAGATATCAGCTGGTCTGGGGGACCTAAGTGGGGGCACATGGCATGGAGTTTCCTTTGGAGATCCCGAACGCACTTGGCGTGCCAACAAGGAAGTTCTGTTGCCTGAGCAACACCAAGGATGGCAGAGCTTCTGTGGGCAAAGCGTTTTGGTCAATGACTTCTCCCTTTCATTTACTAACATAGGAGGAGAAATATACAGTCTTTAATCCAGCCTCAACCGAGAGAAACTAACATCTTTATAGCCATCATTACCATTAGGTACAATAAGGACTAAGGAGCTTGTAAATAATTAATAGTAATTTACAGATGCACACGATACATGGGATCCTCATAACTGGATAACATTATGTTACGTGACTTATTGTTAAACAAGTTACTGTCAATCACAGACATATAAAAAAAAAAACTACAGTATAAGTGATATATTAAATTTAAATAAAAATGGAAAACATAAACAGAATATTACCACTACAAATGGGGTAGTAAAGCAGGCAAATTAAATTTTAACTAAATATAATTCTTAAATAAGGAGTTATTCTATATTTGCGGAATCCCTATAAAACAATTTGTGGGGAACTCCTATTTTATATACAAGCACACAATCACACACAGGCGTAAAACTAACTTCAATCACAGGACCCCAGTTTATTAACCGTTTCATGTGTTTTTTGCGGTGCAGAAATACTATTGTCAAGCAATGGAAAAGCACTGCATTTTGGGTAAGTAATTCTGCCTGACCCTTTAGTCTTCCCTGATGATCCGTGCACAATGTAGTCTGCAAATAGGGTCAGACGAAATTGCACACACAAAAGTTCTTTCGTGGAAGCCAGACATTTTCTTCAAAGCTGAATGTTTGGTGCACCCTGCTGTATTGAGGCACTTTTTTTCTGAAGAAAAGACATGGAGCATGGAAATAGCGCTGCTTTGTGCGCTAGCCCTGAGAATGTTCTGGAAGAAGCTTGCGATCAGTCAATAAAAACAAACATGGCCAGGCAGGGAGTCTTTTGCGTGGAGTGTAGATACCAAAAAAGATAAACAACATGTCCTCAACTTGTCTGAATGATAACAAATGTAAATATTTACTCTGAAACGCATGTAATTGTGGGGTGTAATTGAAACTCTGTTCATATCCCTCCCATACTCTGGCACCATCCCAGCTCTGACATAAAGTCCTGTTTCCGTGAACTTCATACCAAGACAAAGTTTTCACTTTACCATGATACTTCAACTAATTGCTGCAGGTTGAACGAAGTAAAACGAGACTGACACAGCAGTTACTGGGTGTCATCCTGTGCATTTTGCACATCTGGGACCTTCTCTGAGGTGATTATGGACTAAAAGTTTTACAGGATGCGCAAATCAGTGCTTCCAAGGGAATTCATAATCCATAATTCCAGAGCAAATCTTCCGAGGGCTTCCTGCAGAGTTTGAATTACATAACAATATTGTCTGAAAGGAATGCATGAAGCAGTCCTTATTTTGACAGGGTCATCTGCTGTGTCTGTATATTCATTTAACATAAAAAAGTGTACCTGAAGTATTAAAGTACATTATTAATGTATACTTGTTACTCTTGATGTATAGCTAATATTGTTTATACTGTAGCCCTCCAGGAACTTTAGTTATGGTCCCACAAATGATGCTGGACTGTAAAAATCTGAGAAGACCACTTAAAAAGAGGTTTGAAGTAACTGAAACTTTTTGCAGCTCTGTAATGCTGCAAAAATCTGGTTTATTATTCATTCCATGGATGTATGTCAGATGAAATTACACTAAGTGGCCGGTTTATTAGGTACACATGCCTGCTAATACAAACAGCCTGCTCCTGTAAACACCATATAACGTAACATAACATCATGTAAATCATGTGGCTCCAAATGAATGCATACAGCAAGCAGACAGGGTCACCGGGGTGACTTACCGTTTGACCGATTTTGTGATCTTTGAATGTGATGCGAGAGTCGGTGCCATATATCATGGCCCAGCGTCTCACTTGTCTGGGATTCTCACACATTACAGTGTCTGGAGTTTACAGAGAATGGTGTGATGGACAAAAAACATCCAGCCAATGGTATTTATGTGACCAAAAGCACCTTGTTAATGAGAGAGATCAGTGGAGAATGGCCAGACTTGTTAAAACGAATGAAAAGGCCAAGTATGAAAATAACAGCTCAGTACTACAATGGTGTGCAGGATGGCTTCCCTGAATGCACAGCTCATCTACCCTTGAAGCAGTAAAAAGTGAGCGACAGTATAAAAGGCCTGGATTTCAAGAAAGACTTTCTTAAAAAAAAGTTGGATCTCTACAGCACCAAAACTGAATCCTCTAGGGCATTCTAGACCAGGGGGACCCAATTTTATCCAGAAAGGGCCACTGTACATGCAGGTTTTCACTGCAACTCCCTGATTAGATTACTAATTAGAGGACTGATTGGCTGGAGTCATCACACCTGGGTTTCAACAGTTGACTTAAAGGTTATTCCAAAAACCTGCATACACAGGCCACCCCAACTCTAGACTGTGCCAGTAACACACAGTACTGTATAATGGTCCTCGTGGCCTACCTGATTAAAGTGCAAAATAATGTGATGATCCCAAACACAATATATACAACCTTCACAATAAGTTATTTTTGGCAATGAGGCTTTGACCTTATAGTGAGAAGGAGAGAACAGAAATCATGATATTGTGGATGTCTTTGCCATGCATGTGAGCAGCTACCATGGAATCCTCAATTGCTATGCCCCCCACTGACCATATAACACACCATATAACCAAAAAACTCTTCTTATGTCATCACGTGAGCCAGCTTCCTTTTTCACCACAGTGTTCCAGCAAACGATTCCACAAGTCGCAATCATCAGATGTCTTTCTGTCTATGACAGAAATTCCATCAAAATATTCTCCAAAATATGGTGTTGAGTAAGTGTCGCTTGTGGTGACAGCTGTGTATTCATCTCAAGGGTAGATTTGGCATACAAGGGGGAATTTGACTGAGGAACGTAGGCAGGATCATCAAAGACTCCAGCCACCCCAGTCACAAACTGTTTAAATTTCCGTCAGGTAGGAGGTACTGTCGTATCCGATCCCGAACCAGCAGGCTGAGGGACAGCTTTTTCCATCAGGCCATCAGACTGCTGAACACTGACCACTAGTAGTTCATAGACACTTCACTGACACTTTTTTGACACTTCTCCATACCGCATGAATTGCCTTTTTTGCACAACATTCATCTACGGACATTCCATACATATATATATTTATATATATATATATATATATATATATACATAAACATATACATATACATATACACATACACACACGCGCGCGCACACATACCATGTATTCCTATCTTTATGGGGACACTCCATTCATTCATATGGGCATAACCCTGATCCCAACTATGACACTATGACAAGATAAATACTATTTTCAATACTTGCACTAGTATCTTTCTAAATTCTCATAGTCAGTAGTTTCTATGCATTTGACAGATTTGTGTCTGTTACGAAGCTCCATTCTGAACAAAGTCAACTTGTCTTTGAGTCAATGGTTTGGTCTGACAGCCGAGTTTTGTTTAGTGTAGTCTGGATTTTTGCTTATGTTTCTAGAGCTTTGAAAATGTGCGATATAGCTTCAGAATGTGTCTTTCAGCCCTTGCATGGCATACTTACTACAGCCTGATAAGTGACAGACTGAGTAGATTGCGTTGCAGAAGCACTGTTGTGAAATCATAAACCAGAATGACTTACAGTTTCTACAATAACAGATCCTGACTGATTTATGCTTCTATGATTCACGCTACACTTCTGGTTAAAAAAAAATACAACAAAAAAACAAAATTTGATATCTGTGCATATAGACATTCATAGTGCCAAAAAATGTAACCCGACTAAAGTGCACTAATGCAGTCGGATCTAAATGGCATGAACATTTCAGTTTAGAACTCGAACACTGATCTCATGCATTGTTTGGCCTAGTTAACTTGGGGTATTACAGTCACACTTTGCCATCGGGTGATTTATATAGATGTTGATAACCTGAGCCACAATGTGTCTGTAACCTGGAGACAGTCTACATGCTAGTGATGACTTAATGAACTTCTGCCTTGAAGGTCTAAAACATTCTGTCAATGTTTAACAACCAAAACTGTCTTTGTTAGAGAGCAAGAAATACTCACATCTGGTATTTTTATCTCCATAAAAATGTCATGTAAAAAACACTTTCCTGCAGATGTCCCTACGGTATCTTTGTCAAGAAGTTACTGTATTTGCAAGCCATTTTTCTCAAAATCTCATCAAGTTAAAGAATGCGATACCTTTCAGGTTTACAGTGGATGACCTGCCTTACTGTAATGTTGATCATAACTGGATTGCTGGGCACTTAGTATGCACATGACCCAGGGTAATTTCATGAAAGGGGGGAAGTCAGACCTGGCACTTTGATGGTTAAACCTCCACTCTAATGAAGTCTGAACCATGATTCCGCTCATGCCATCCGGAGCCGTTATCAAGGTTTTCTTGTTTTGTTTTTTTTTTTACAATTTTAAAATTTTTTACTAAATTTGGAACTTGACACGTAATTTTGCAAAAATTTTGCGAAGGAGAATTTAAAGTACGCTGTGCCATCCAGACATGGAGAAGGCAAATATTGCACAGCTTTACTGCAAACACACCTCTTCTCAGTTCAAAATGTTCTAATGATTGTGACCACAGTATAATTACTTAAATTTGGTTACACTCATTGCCTGTCGTCTCGTATGACCATGCCACAGTCGGGAACACTGTTGACCAGAGTAGATTTTGTTTCATTTGAAATATTTTTCCTACACACCTGAGCCACTCTGCAGCATTTTTATACCTAAAAGAACAACAAAAACTAGGTGCTTAAATTAATTTTTTGTGTCTCCACAGGTGAGGCCACTTTTGTATATCTCTCCTCAAATTCTCAGCAGTGAGTCACGTGTGCGTACAAATGAATCAGGTGTGGTCACAGTGAGCTCTGCGAGAGCACTATGACCTGTGTGCAGTTTTTAAAGAAGCATGCATCAGAATTGAAAATTGTTTTGAAGCAATGACAATGTATAATTTTTTGAAGGCGCAGTCTATTCATTTTGGATGATTGCTTGAGAAGGTAATTGTATTAATAATGTGTATTAATTAATAATTGCACTATTAGTAATGTGTATATTTAATAAGTGTAATTGAGTCATAATATGTATTCAAATGAGGAAAAACTATAAGAATGCAGGTGAAAAAGTGACTGTACATCTTCCCTAAGTAACGCAGAAGAAAGCATCTGCTTATGTTCCCTACCTCGGTCTGGCCCCCGCTTTTCTTATCTCTTTGCACTGTTCCACTGATGGAGGGATTGGTCTGTATCCCCCGTTTACGCACATTGTTAATAACGATGACTCGAGTTTTCGGAAATAATTCTGTGCTCATCAGTTTGCTGGTCCGTCTCCAAAAACAAGGGAGTGTAATTGTGCATATGTGCCCTCCTTTCAGTTGTGTGATAACTGAATCGCGAGGTAACAAATATTGTTTATAAAATTGGAAAATGAGTCGGATCAGATGCCATGATTGTTTATTATTTGGAAGATGTTTTTTATTTTGTAAACACAAGTAACTTTTTTATATGCTGCACCATATGTAACTATTTGTGTGTTATGTTTTGCATTAATAGATCATGGCTTTGATGATTCCTTGGCTTTAAATTTAATGGCCATTTTCTCATAGTCTTTCTGTAATTGTTCAAAAATTGTGAAACTTCTTAATCAACTGGTGTCATAGAGACTGAAAATGATACCCGGGGGATAGTTTTGTTCGGCACTTTCTTTCAAGGCTAACTTAAACACCGTACCAGCTCAGAGGTTCATTGCTATTGGCCAAAGTACATTCATGAGAAACAAGGGCGCTCAATACTATACTGATGAGAAAGTCGATATGGAGGCCACGGAAAGGTTTTTGCTAAAATCCGAACGCTTGGGTTAGAGCGCCCTCTGCTGGCGAAGTGCCATAAAGCGTATCAGAACCCGCCAGGTGGGTCAAAAGTCAATTCACTTACCGGCGGCTCGCCCAAGACCA